>JAHPZR010003618.1:0-35000 GCA_019787425.1 Platygyra sinensis | reverse complement strand
TTCGAATTCATTGTTTTTGCATTTTCTGAATCTTTAAGTGACACTTACTCACCTGTCCAAGCCGTTTTGTCCAACAAGCGCGAGAAGATGTTTTTTTTGACGGTTTTTTCCGAGAATTTTTCGTCCGCCATTATCAAATCATGTTCCTGCAACCCCATAAGGCCTTGCTGTTTTGTGCTGTCATACTCCTAACCAACTAGGCTCACATGGCGAGTTTTGTTAGAACATCTCTATGTAGTTCGCAGTTAACTGGCTTCGCAACGTGAATCTAGCGCTCTATTCGAATCGAATCGTGCCCGATCGATGTGTAGTACACGGATGCAGCAATAGATCAGATATGAATGCAGGTATTTCCGCTCATTTAAGTCCTACGATTAAAAATTGAGCGAGATAAGTGGTTGAGATTCGTGCACACTCACCGCGCGAACTTCAACCCGAGCGAAAAGTTTGTGGCGGGTGTCAGTCCATTTCGCGGAGGAATGTTTTTCAAAAGCGTTTTATATAGAAGGTTGTCGTTGTCGGCTTATTCTTGGCTCAATTCCTACAATATGGAAGATCGAGTCAGGGAAACAAACGACAACACCGCAAGGTAAGCCTTGTTTAATTTTATCTAAGCTTCAGTATTGTGTCAGCCGTGAAGTTTTTTCAGTTTTTCGTAGAAGTATCCTATATGTTAAGTCCCAGACATCTCTGCGATTTGTAAATATATCTTCAAGTAACTCCTCAATTTTACTATTGTTCATATCGTCGCGCTATTGTATTTTAGTTTTTTATACCTTCTGTTTATTCCAGTCATGTGGCACACTCGTAAGATTCTGGTTTACCGAAGCGCCTTTCAATGGTTTCCAAAATTTTCAATTCAACCGGAATAATTTACTGTTTTTTTCCTCAAACACAGGTTTCTATATCTACTTTCCATAGAGATCATAAATGAACTGTAACATTTCTCACAGTCACCAGAAGTTTCATCCCCAGAAGCTGGCCACTCGGTAATTTAATGGGTTTTTAGATGTAGGCGCCCTTCACGTTATGTAATCTGGTAATTACTGTTCTTTTCGCTGGATAGAGACAATGTTGTGAGCGAAACTCGTTTTCGTTAGAGCGTTTTGCTGTGTACATTTCCGTTGACCTAAAATAAGCTCAAATGTCCCAGTTTTGTACCCATTGCGAAATCTGTTTGAGTAAAATGGCAGTTTAAACTCAGTTTCCTAAGCGTCAGTTTCCTGTTCCTCACCTTGTGCACCTTGATAATTATGCTGGACAAATGCGTAATTTTACAGGTAATGTGAATTGTTGGGATTTTTAGGGAGGCAAGGTTAAGCCATTTTATCACGCAACAACAATGAGGGAGGGGAGGGGTGTCTAGCTTAAGAAAATGCAGTTTTAATCAAAACTATACACCTAATTGCAACATTCAAGAAATGAGGGGTGACAGAATCTTTAAAATAATCCCTCACTGTGTTACCTATAGAGCTTTAAACATTCCATGACTTGCCAGGCCTGGAAAAAGAAGATTTATAATTCCAGGACTTCCCATGTTTCCATTACCCATGCAAACCCTGATCAGTGTTGCTTAATTCTTATTTCCCTTTATTTTTCTCTTTAAATTCATCCAGGCCTTGTTGATATTGCAATTAGACGTATTTTTAACAGGAGGACTAAACAGAAAACAGAGAATACTGTGACATTCTCTCATTTTTATCAATGAGTTGGATATTTCAGAATACAATCAGTCACACAGTCAGTGTTAACGTCATTGAGGTGCTATGGTGTACTGAGGAGACCCTGAGTAGCATGCAGTACACTCCCCAAGGAATACATTTAATTTCTGGTGCTTTAGCCAGTTGGAAGTTCTGACAGGGTTTGTTCATTACTAGTCTATAAAAGCCAATTTTATTGCTGATCTTTAAGGAAGAATATTACTACATGTAGCTGTAAGCAAGCACACCCTACATATTTTTGGCTGTTTAGGGTCTAAAATTAACTTTTTTGACTTTGGCTACAGCTTTCAACTTAATGAAACCTTTCCATCACAAGCTAGTGATGTGCAGTCGCCAACAGTTTTCCTCTTTATGGTAATGGAGTCAAGATGAAAAGTCTGCTATTGGCAAAAGCAGTCTGAATTTTCTGTCAGTACTAGTGTAATTGCTTTGGCCAAAATTAACATTAATTTAGGAATGAGATAAATATATGACAGTGGCATAGTCCTGAAAATAGTTATCCCCCAATTGATGGCCAGTTGAAAATTCTCATCATCAATGTGAACTTTTAGCAGCACTGGCAGCTAGGAAGGGGTGATTTCAGACTCTGCTGTTGCCCCTCTAAAATTCCAAATTTGGGGGGTTTCCCACTGTCTCAGGTGTCTGTGGTGTTGCCTTCAGCAAACAATGTGGTCAATGTGGTAAACCCTTTAATTTTTCTTTCGTTTTAAGCCCTATTGCTGCAGTAGCCAAAACCCTACTACTCAGACACACTTTCAAAACCTGGATGCGAAAGTAACTTACTAATCATCTTTTTCAACTTCTGCCATTCTTTCATGACATCTATCAACCTCCATGCAACATCTACATTCTTCATGCAAGACAACAAACTCCAACAAACAATTTATACACTTGCACCTATAACCATAACCTTACATGTACATGGGTAAGCTTAAATTCAAAATAACATTAACAGTTAATTGACACCAAAAATATAAGTATAAATAAACTTGAAATACCCGAAGAACTAAAACTACCACTTCGAACTTTTTTTTTTTATTATTTTTGGTAATTGACCAAATTACAGAAATTTTAACCGTGCAATATCTACGAAACAGACATTTTCAAAAACGGTGACAGATCGAATCCAACATAACTTCCTTCAAAACAAACTGCTTGGAATTTTCAGTAGCTCTTTTACAAAAATAGACGCATTGATTAAAGCAGAAAGAATCGAAAACGAAGAAACCAAATAAAATACCAGTCTGGTAGGTCTGTCTCGTCAGCAAATCGACTTAGAAGCATGTCCTCAGACTCTTCTTCTTCCTTTACAGCTATTTGTTCAGCGTACTAGGTGGCTTCTTCTTCGGTGGCAATCTGGCTCGGCACTATCATCGTATGATTGGAAATCTTCACTTGCTGAACAGAAGCTAGCCCCTGAACACTCAGAGCAACCTTCGCTACTGCTTTCAGACAAACTTTACCCAAAATGAACTTCTGAATCGACAGAGATTTCGCTAATACTAAGATAAAAACTCGACTGATATCAACAGCGATCAAAGGTAAATCAATCTCGTGTTAGGAATATGACGTCACAAGTAGAGATGCCGCTGTGAAAATAGCGGGCTCAACTGGAACCAATTTCGAGTAATGGCGGACGAAAATTTCCACTTTTCGAGCGGCGCAATTTTAATGAAGGAAGTCTTTTTAATTTCTTCTTTTTGGACGAAAGGACATCGTACATGATGGTAAGTTATTCTGTATAAAAAAAAGGGGGAAAAAGAAATGCGAAATTTCGTCGCAGTGGCACTTTAAGGTGGCCGAACACAGTTTTCGCGCGCGTTCATGCTAACGCAATTCAGCGCGCGCACAAGTATTGCATAAAGCATATGCATGGAATCAATACAGCGATCATTTTATTTGCTCAATGTCCGCGCTGTCTGTACTATTTTTCTTCACAAATGAACACTGTATTGATGGTTTTACTCTTTTATTACAGAGGTATGTTAGAAAAAGTAACGATGCAAAGAAACCAGCAATTCTCAGCTTTTGTTTGTTACCGAAGGAACCCAGTTAAATGCAGCGCATGCGTAATAAGTCGAAAAAATTGCGATTGAGTGAAAAATTGACTTTCGGAGATACGCCTATTTCTCGAGAACCACTCATTAGAATTTCACGAAATTTAGAGCGAAAATACTTTAGGAAATAAGTAACTGGAGGATTCAAAAAAATTAAAATTTAACAAAGGAAAATCAAGATATGCCAGTGAACCTTCAACGAGGGATAATTAAAGATCTGTTTGTTAAATTATTATTAAAATAGCGCTAACATGTGAGTATCGTTACAAGCTTGTTGCATGCAAATTATAAAGAAAATCTAATGACTAGATTTTCTGCAAATAAACAAAACCGATTTTAAACGCCTGTTTATAATTAATCATGCTGCCTTGGCAACGGCACATACGACAGTTTAATTATAAAAAAGTTGAAGTTTGTGTTGTTAACTTGCTTGCTGCCATTTTTGGCGACCAAAGGATCAAGGGTTTTAGAAGCAAAGGTAAATGAAACAGAGGTATCAAAAACTGTGTTCAGCCACCTTAATGACAGGCATTTTAGGTCAACAGCATTGGCAGTATTGACGGTGTTCATTTTGTTGGCGGTTCAAAGGAACACAAGCCAGGCGGAGAGATAAACAAACACGGATTTCTTCGGACCGAATTATGTTGATTCAGGAAACAATTTGACTTTTTCGCTGATGGGCTGTTATGAGGATGTGAACGAGCAGAGAAAGAAGGTGTTTGTTTTAACCGAAGCGTGGTGTAACATGGAAAACACTTTTGTTGACGATCGCTTAGATAGGAGTCAAACCACTTTAGGGCCCTATGATCATTTCCATAACTAGCTAGCTTTCGTAAAGGAATCTTGTGGTCAATGATGTCAAAAGCCCTTTTTCAGTCTATGAAGATTACACCGGCCATTTATAAGTCAATATTGGCAGACCAACTGGTAGAAGCTTCAAGCAAGGACGTTACCAAGATAGCTCTAGTGATATCTTTGACGTCATCTAGGGTGCATGAGTGTATGACGTCAACAATCCTCTCATTTGCAACGCAGTAAACGTTAATCCTTTGTGGAATTCCATATTAATTGTTCCCCAGACAATCTTAGGGGTAAAAATTCTTGTATACCACGTTAGCGTAGCTTTAATACACCAACTTTCTTTTAAGATAACCGTTCTCACAGAGGTTTCTGTAGTGTAGTGGTTATCACATCCGCCTCACACGCGGAAGGTCGCCGGTTCGAGCCCGGCTGGGAACATTTTTTTTTCGCCTGTTTAGTTAATTGACTTCTGTAAATTTATTTCCGTGTGTAAATGTCTCGATTTGTTTATGAACTGTTTGACGACATCTTGTATTTTACCTTGTATGCGGCTACCTCCCGGCCCTGAAATTTGAATTGACCAATCAGGATTCAGCAGGCAGGAATATCTCTTAATGTGGACTAACTCCGCGGCGCTTCTTGAGCCCACAACATTTTGACCACTGTGATGACGCATATCGTTCTCGATAAGAGTACAGACGTCTGTACTCTTATCGAGAACGATATGCGTCACAACAGTGGTAAGAGTACAGACGTCTGGTAAGAGTACATATGCGTCATCACAGTGGTAAGAGTACAGACGTCTCGTAAGAGTACAGACGTCTGCACTTTTATCGAGAACGATATGCGTCATCACAGTGGTCAAAATGTTGGTGATCGAAACAAAACAAACCGTCCCCGGCTGGGCTTGAACCACCAACCTTTCGGTTAACAGCAAACGCGCCAACCGATTGCGCCACGGAGACATTCTCGAACCCGTGACCTTCGCGGAGGTCACGGGTTCGAATCCCGTCGAAGCCCTGATTTTTTTCAGGCTTCTTCTTCTTTCTAATTGCTTAAATTGGTAATTCACTGCGATGATCACTCTTCACTTTCACCTACAACCGCAGTACAAATATCAATTATTCCATATATACGTCACAGAGAGAGCCTGATTAAGACCTTTGTTAAATGACGTCTAAACACCTTTGGCCTGTTGATCTAGTGGCATGATTCTCAATATTGCAGTTTTTTATGTAATAATTAATATAACGGTCAGGATAATCTTTTTTTTTTAAGGAAGCCCACTTCATCAAATGAGCTCTCCATTGGGATCCTGCGACTGTTTTCAGATGGGTTTACACGTTGTGCAACACCACTTACCTAAATCTCACAATGGAAAGCATGGTATTTTCACATTCACACAGTCCCAGCTTCCCTCGCTCCCTACGCATTCTGTTAGACCGTTTTCGGGGTTCCGCTGATGAATGCAAAGCAGAAGTTTAGTCACAACCTAAAAGCAACCAAAGCAGCTTTAATACGTGTATTTTCATTCTCCAAGAAATCATTAACGCAACGGAGGTGGTAAAATTATCCGTGGTCGAACTGGATACTATATGTAATAGTACTTTGAGAGAAATCACCGTGAGACATATGGAAGATTAACTCTTTCAATCTTCATCTTCTTCTGATACCAGCCCAATGTTTAAGCAACCTGCCAATATTCTCTACACCCTGAAAGGTGTTCACATCGTGTTCTTTAGAATGGAATGAGTTCACAAGCTTTCCATTTTCGTGATCAAAAGCTAAAAAAACTACCATGCAGTTATCGATGAAAAACCTGAAATTTGTCATGCAGTTCCCGATTAACACTTCACTGAGTATGGTTCGAGCCCGGCCAGAATGAGACTATAGCTTGCTGACTAATAGCTAAAAACCTCATCTGAGAACAAAGGAAGTAAGTTCGGAAACAGTGGTCCTGCGTAGGTGTGAAGAAGACAGCTTGATTTTATCAACTGGGTTTATAATGTAAACTGTCCAATTAGCAACGTAATCAAATATTTGTACGGTGGCCAATTCGCATTATCAACCTAGTTGATAAAACCAAGTCAGTGTCATCTGAGTAAGTTGCGGAACCCATTGAAGAACACCTGGGATGAAGTATGATCCCTATTTATTTATTTTTCCTTTGCTTATTTTATTTTATATTAACTCGGTGTAAATGTTGTTTATTGTGTGAAATAACTGAAGCACTGAACTGAGGTGAAAAGAATATTTTAATTACTACTTAAAAAGAAAAACAATTCGGGCCTGTCCGGGAGTCGAACTCAGGACCTCTCGCACCCTAAGCGAGAACCATGCCACTAGACCAACAGGCCAATCGTCATATGATGTGCCAAAGGTCGTAATCTCTCTCTGATTACTTGGTACTATAATACCTGTTATGGGTTGTCTTCTGGCCAAGACAGTTACCACCCGACTTCCCTGGTTTTTCGCTCTCTATGTTTTTCGAGAAAAGTACAAAAACGTTAATATGACAATAATGTTAAGCAAGCTAAAATTTCATCCACACCCTCATACAATTAAATTTTACAGAAGCCTTTCATGGAAGTCTCCGTGGCGCAATCGGTTCGCGCGTTTGGGTGACGTGTTAACCGCGAGGTTGGTGGCTCAAGCCCACCCGCGAGCGGTTGTTTTTCTTTTGATAGTTATTTTCCATATAGTTAGCGCCAGAAGCCTATCCTGTTAGCGTAATTTTAAGTTGTATTGCGGCATGTAAGTAGGTCTGCGAAGAAAAAAAGCCACTGCTCGGATGTAATGTGAATAAATTGTTAAACCATTAAACCAAATTGGGTTATTACTCTCTTTCTCCCGGGCCCGTGATTAGAAGTTAACAACTTGAGCAAGTCTTGTTCTCGGGTGCATGTGAACCAATTCAAATGGAATTTATGTATATGGTAGAGCCTCTCTCCCTTTTTACAAAATTCGCCGTAAAAATATTTTGGGTTTTCTAAACAAGAAGAAAATGCTCCTCTTACCATGTTCCTTGCCAGCAATTTAGACAAGCAGGAAAAACCAGCGCAACTTTGTTCGTAATTTCTTTGAAAGTACTCTTTCCACATGCCGTCGAGCACCTAAATTCATCAATATTATCCAACCAGGGAGTAAAGTAAATGTGTCGAGATCAATGTACAAAGCAAATGCATCCCTTTGAACAATCCAAAGTAACGCCTTTGGCTAACATTGGCTCAGATATCGCGACAGTCTGTAAGTTAAGAATGGTGAATAAACTGAACGCGGGGGGCCGGAAGTCCAACAATCAACAGGGAAATAAAGAACTGAACTAAACTGGACTAAATTTATATAATTTCTACGTCATAGTCTCTTGTTTCTACTTAAAACGAAACACATATTGGGTAAAGAGAATCATGCCACTAGACCAAAAGGCCAAACGTGCTTGAACGTCATTTAACAAAGGTCTTAATCTAAGTCTCTCTGTTGAACTCTGGTATGATTTCTCTCATTATCCAAGATAGTTAGTACCCAATTCCCCCGGATTTTCGCTTCTCATTTTTCTCGAGCTCGATACAATTAACAATTATCCTGCGAAATCGCGCGGAATATCGTCCGGATACTTAGCCGACGAGGCCTACGGCCTCGTCGGCTAAAATCAGACGATATTCCGCGAGATTGAGCAGGATAATTGTTTTATTATTCAACAAATTGATAACAAAATTGATTTGCAAGCTCGTAACATTTTTAAACCTTTCTGTCGACATTTTTTCACTTCACTTTTTCTTCCCACGTACGAAGCTACGTATATATAAACAATAGCCTCCATTTGGCGCGAAAATATGCTAGGATATTTGTCCGCGGACATTATCTGTTCCGAGAAGCGAACAGTTTTCCGAGAGCGTAGCTCGAGGAAAACTGTGAGCTTCGAGCTCGAGGAACAGATAAGGTCCAAGGACAAATATCCCAGCATATTTTCGCGCCAAATGGAGGCTATCGTGCTTATTATCCTTCAAATCTTTTCCGCAACGCGTGCCGTTTTGTAAATTTTGGGATATTTAGTAAATAAACCTCTTCAGGCGGCTGGTATGTCGCTGATACTGTCCGCAGCTGAGAGATGGTCCGAAAAATGAACATTTGGCCGAGAAGCGAAGCTTCGAGGGCAAATGTGAAATTTTGAGGACAATCTCTCAGCCAAGGACATTATCAGCCGACATACCAGCAAGCCAGAAAGGGGTTTATTTATTTTATAACCCTCCCATTAATTTTCATTTCGTAATAAACCGCTCGTAAACATGTTAAAAAAAAGCCATTGGTGATCTGATGGCGAATACGCGTGATTGACGTGAGGGAGCAAAGTAAATTTGATTGGTTTAACTAACTTTATTTCCACTGTGATTGGACCAGATTTGACAAGCTGTCATGTGAAATTAATTCTCGTAACGCCTCTTAGATCAAAAACTCAAAAACTTGGCGCTTTTGGTTTATTCCGACGTACTGTTCAAAAACTTGACTAGAAAGAAATGTGTTTCAGTCTCAGAATTTACATCTGTGAAACACAGAATGTGTAAAATCTGTAGCACTTGAAGGTGGACTGATTTTTCGTCGCTCTCGGCTCGCTTGAGATGAAGTACTTCAGCCGGTTGTTGTTGTTTTGAGCTAAAGGTGACCGGGTTTCATCTCGCGTTGGTTTTCACGGCCTCTCTTTCCGAAGTAGAGAATGGTGTTAAGCCATGCCGAATTTGCAAAACTTTCTGGAGCATTCAGACCAAGCTGATTTGCTGCATAGAGGACTTCAAGGTCTTCGCTGGAAATTGGACGCTTGTGCTTTGTGAAAGAAATCAATCCCTGTCGCGCAAGATCTTTCAGTGATGGATCTAGAGCTTCATTTGCCGGCTTGAATACTTATCCCACAATGGAAAACGGCTTTCCGTTTGAAGGGAACCAGAAAAAAATCTGTCCAGCCCGGAACGAATTGGCTTTCACAGCGTTACAACTGTATGGTTTTCTTTCCACTGACTTTTCTGGCTTCTGCTTAAAAAAGGTTTCAACAGGGTTGACAATTCTGCCGGCTCCATGATTTCAAGTGCGACTGGAGTTTTTCTCTCTTTCCTCCACGCTTAAGTCAGACGTGAACGGTTGGTTTATTTTATAGTTAGTTATCACATTGTATTAAATCTTTATTTTGTAAAATGAATCGGTTTAAATTTACGTAGGACTTAATATTGACAGTCTACTCGTGACTTTATCCACCTTCAAAGACTTTGACGGCGTATTTTGGTGACTTTTTTGTACTTTCCGGAACGGCACTTGCCATCAGCTTTTTAATGTCACCATCGCTAGACTCAATAACACTAGTTTGGTTTCCTTCAATATTAAATAAGAGAAAAGAAAAGTTGAAATTCTTGTGCTGACTATGTTTCTCCTCGACGGAAACAATCGGAGGACAAATATCGACTCGGACGCGGGTTATTGCGGGATAACTGTCCGGAGATTTACACCACGTGACGTAAACTAGCCAATAAAATCACTCAAAAATTAATGGGTGGGTTATAATCTCGGATATCCACCAGTTTTAGCTGGGGGATATTCGGTCACGTGACGTGTTTAGACCAATCGCGCGCGAGCGAAAAGATTTGATGGATTATAACGCCGGATATCTGTTACCTACGGATGACAGATACGAGAGCATCATGACCATATTTGGATAGTGTTACAATTTGTTGAATAATAATAAACCTGACACGCAAGTTTTAATTTGATCCACAGAATTCAATTTGATGAAAATTGTTCAGTGTAGTCCTCGAAAATACCTCCGTGGCTCAATCGGTAAGAGCGATCGGCTGTTAACCGAAAGGTTGTTTGTTCAAGCCTGCCCGGTGACGGTCCGTTTTGTTTTGGACCTCCTCGGAATAGCCAGTTCCAATGGTCTCCATTGGAATCAACTCGTTCCTAGGGCCTTTTCCCTAGCTTGCAGGGAAAGGCCTGGGAACGAAGTTGCATTGGCATAACATATGATCGAGATAGCTCTATTTATATGTTCGACGTCATATAGGGTGCGTGTATGAGGTCAACAGACCTCTCATTTGCATGTTTTACTCATTTGTTTTTAAAGTCCAACATCTCCAGAACTGATATCGATACAGATATTTGCAAACGGCCTTTTCAATCGTTACTTACATTCCGTATTATTAACCCGACAATTCTGGGGGTAAAAAATTGACTATAGTACCACGTTAGCGTGGTGCACAATTACGTTCTTTAAAGATCATGATGTTTCACAGAGGTTTCCGTAGTGTAGTGGTTATCACGTCCGCATCACACGCGGAAGGTCGCCAGTTCGATCCCGGCCGGAAACACTCTTTTTCGCCTGTTTAATGGTTTAATGTCACGCCTGGTACGCGAAAGGTCGCCCTGGCACTGCGCAGAAGTCGTGCGAATAAACAGTTATTTTTGTAATCGTGATCGTTAACGTTATCGTTATTGTTATTGGGTTCATGATTGGTCGCACAATAAAGAATAACAGCAATAAAATGGCACGTTTAAATCTTACGAGAAGGAAAGAAGTCTAATAATGTTCACGGCTGCCAACCATATTGGAAACAATAGCTGCAGTGGAAATGCATATCTCCTTCATTAATCAGAGGGGAGTCTAAAAATTGCGATTCGCGGCCAGAACTTCCATACTGGCAACGTGGTTGCAAAAAAATCATCCTTGCTGCATAAATTAGCATTCTGTTTTAAAATCGTGGCGTACGTGGCATTGGAATTAATATGCACAAGCTCGGCGCCGATCAAACTATCCTGATTAATTTCGCTTTCGAGCATATTTCGCCAACTGAAACTGGCTTTCTTTTAACCATAAAGCATTGAACATTAGACAAACAGATTAAACGTAGAGTTGAAAAAAAATCAAAGGCAGGACGAGACAAATTCTCACCATAGGCGGCCACATTGGTTGTGAATCTCGCACTTCACAACACTGTTTCCCGCGCTGCACCCTGACTAACTGAAGGCCTGGAAGAGGCTAGAGCACGATACAATAATGTAGGGGAAACCTGAAACGCAAGTTTTAATTTCATCCACATAACTTAATTTAATGAAAATTGCACAATATAATCCTCGGAAATATCACAACAGTGGTAAGAGTACAGACGTCTGGTAAGAGTACATATGCGAACTGAACCAAAGTGAACTGATTTTTTTTTATATTATTATACATTGAACCCTCTAACTCTTTTCTGATTGGCCGAAAGCGTACAGTGAATTTTGGAAATCAGCGCCCGTGACGTGCATGAGTGTGCATGATTTCCAAGGGTAATCATGTCAACTTCGCGCGACTCGTGTTGCTTGCCGTCAATGAAGAAGCAGAAACATGACTTCCAAGTTTTCGCGTTCAATGTATAATAAAACAATTATTAGATTCGGTTTTTGTGATATCCAGAATAATCAAGGTCTCGGTAAGGGTTCGGCTTCGGCTGATAACCCCCACCTCGACCTTGATTATTCTGGATATCACAAAAACCTCATCCAATAAGTAATGGTAATAGGACTGAGTGGAGTCCAATTCGGTCTTTAATCATACGAGTGATAACAAAATCGGACGACCGCGCAGCGGGAGTCCGATTTGCTTATCACGAGTATGATTACAGACAGAATTGGACGACACGAAGTCTTATTACCAATTAATCATAAAAATGAGAAAAGAAGAATAGCCAAGTTACAAAAATGTCGCTCTGAAATGGACAACATTCAAAATGGATTTGCTGGTTGCCAAGTGACGAGCGAAAAGCAAGTATTATGTCAGTCAAAAACGCAACCATGCATGAAAAACGCACAACTGCGCAGAACTCATTTGGTGAAAATTCCGAACGCTCGGCAGGTGATTTTTCCGGCAAAATTCAAGGTTTTTAAGCTGAGTCGGAGTCGATAGACGGCTCACTTCAAGCTGTAAACATCAGAGCCAGAGTCAATGATGATTCGTTTCCTTGGCTTTTCGGGACGGCGACTTTCTCTTAAGTTTAAAAATTTAAACACAGGCAGACCACTCTATGTGTTCGTGGTTTAATATAGAGAATGTATGAGAGTTATGAATAAAGCTCTGAAAATTGCATATTTAAATCACATCTCGGCCTAAATATCCCAATAAAGTTAAATGAAACCATAATCGACTCATGTATGGTGTTTTTTCGCCTTCCTGGGCCGTCTTAAGCGTCTTACAGCGAAATTACTTTTGGCCGGTTACGGTTAGACATAAGAAGGAGACAAGGCATGCAACTTCGAGGCCGTCAGCCGCGACCTCCTCCACTTCAAATTGGAATTAACGCAAAAATACTGAAAATCTCACCTGAATGGCGACGGATCTTGATAGATGAGTTTTTTCTCTATCTCTTCGCCGAATTTCAGCTTCATCCCTCCAACAGTGTCCGAGAAAATCGACGCTGAAGTCACAAATATGGCTTTCTCAATATGATCGGTGCCAAACTGTGGCCATGCTGTACTTGGACGACGGCATACGTTGAATTCTGCCACATTCGCTAATGAAGAAACTTGGTTTGAACTGATTGGGGCAGAACCGCTGGTTGAACATTCTTCTACAGCTGGTGGATTTGCCGAAGCTGCAGGCACCGAACTATGCAAAGGCAATGTTGAAGAACTCGCAGATGTCGAGCTGGATTTTACAGGCACGTATCCGCTAGCAATGTGAAATGATTATCGTCTTTCACTGGCAGTTTAATGCATTAGTGTTTTGGCTTTACAACATTCTACCTATGCTGCCATCCATGATTTAGTTGCTCGAGCGATGTTTTTGGAGGCTGCGGTTTTACTATTATT
Source organism: Platygyra sinensis (assembly GCA_019787425.1). NCBI lineage: Eukaryota > Metazoa > Cnidaria > Anthozoa > Scleractinia > Merulinidae > Platygyra > Platygyra sinensis. The sequence continues at coordinate 21,595 of JAHPZR010003618.1, read as the reverse complement.
TATTTCTGAAATTTCTCCGTCCGATACAAGGGGAAAACTTAGCTTGGTCTACTGCCATTGTTCCTGTATTTTGTTGAACAAAATGAGGATTTTCGATGGAGGAAATACTAGCTTATTGTGCAGTGGTATTTCAGTCTGGTAGATGTTTACCTCCGTTTGCCGCGGTTGTTGCGAAGCGATATAAAACAATGCGTGGAGGGCTGAACTTCATCTGAACATGTCAACATATCCACAAAGGAACTCGTCTGGATAGTTTGCATAAACATTTGTGCCATAGGATAAAATAAATCACTTCTGTCTTCTAAAACATAATCATTGTTCAAGGGAAAAAATTCTCCATTTTGAAGAAAGCCCCAATTTAGGAGTTTGTACACTTGATTCTATGGTGATTGAAACCAAGGTTGTGATTGGTTAATTTAAACCACAACTTTAAATGTGATTGGTTAATTTTAACTACATCTTTGAATGTGATTGGCTTATTGAACTGTCCGATAACAAGGTGTCCGATAACAAACTGTCCGATAACAGCTTGACAAGTGAATTAGTGGGAAATAGGAGTTTTTTAAACCAATCACAATCGAGGAAATTGTAATTTTTATGATTATTGTTTATTATTACTTAAAAAGAAAAACATCTTGGGCCTGTCCGGGAGTCGAACACGGGACCTCTCGCACCCACAGCGAGAATCATACCACTAGACCAGCTGCTTTAATCAGTTACAACCTAGACAACTTGAGTTATAACACTTGTTCTGTGTTGTATTGTAGTTCCCAGTCCAGCTATGCTGCATGATTATGGAGTTTCCAACGTCATGTCAATACAGTAGTTCTGACTTAGCACCAATATTCCTTCAGTAAAGTAAATGGGTCTTCCCAAAATTTGAAAATACCTAAAAAGGGGAGTCATCCATCCCCCCTGCCCTTGCACATGAGAGGTCTGTTGACCTCATACACGCACCCTATATGACGTCGAACATATAAATACGCAACACAAAGTATTTCTATAGCTTAGAAAAACGACATCATGATATAAAAACAGTCTCAAAACTCAAAGTTGGGGATAATTGTTATATAGAAGATCAATTCGAAATTTTAGAAGAAGAAAAAAAGCTCTATGAATCGTTATACCGCTCCACCAATATCAATCCTGAGAATTTTAAAAACTCGCCTTTTTTTAATTCCAGAAAACGTAACCGCACTAAGTGAGGAAGAAAAGAACTCTTGTGAAGGATTGGTATATAAACGAATTAAGAAGAAAGCAAAAGTGCGCTTAAGGACTTTGACAATAACAAAACCCCGGACACTGATGGCCTGCCAGCTGAATTGTACCGATTCTTTTGGCCTGACATCTATCAGGATCTGCTAGCCAGCTACAACTTTGCTTCTGAGCATGGCATGCTTTCTATAAGCCAAAGACGAGGAATAATCTCGCTTATCCCAAAAAAATCTAAGGATAAGACTATTCTGGAAAATCTAAGGCCCATCTCACTTCTGAACGTCGACAGCAAGATTCTCACTGAAGTTATAGCCAAGAGAATCGAAAAAGTCTTGCCAACGTTAATAAACCCTGATCAAACTGGTTGTATTAAGGGCCGCTACGTATACATTGGTGAAAATGTAAGGCTAATCTATGACTTAATGCATTACACAGGCAAGACAAATCAAAAAGGTATTGCCATTTCCTTGGACTTCAAAAAAGCGTTTGACTCCATTGAATGGAACTATCTCTAAGAAACACTCCAGCTCTTCAAGTTCGGCCACGACATCCAAAATTGGATAAAAATTTTCTATAATAATGTTACTAGCTGTGTTCTGAATAACGGTCATGCCTCAACATTTTTCTCCTTACAGCGGGGAGTCAGACAAGGTTGCCCTTTGTCTGGCATCCTCTTCGTTCTCGGCATAGAACTTCTCTCTAGAGCCATAAAATATGATCCCACTATTAAAGGTATCCAAGTCAACAAGCACGAGTTTAAAGTTAAATGAGTTCAAAGAGCTTTCTGGCCTAGAAATAAACACAACTAAAACCGAAGCAATGTGGTAAAGCAAATGGAAAGACAGAAAAGATCAACCTTTTGGTTTTACGTGGCCAAAAGAACCTGTCAATGCTCTTGGTCTTTTTTTCTCTCAACCAAGAAAGCGCTAACTGAGATTGAACTTCGGTGAAAAAATACGTAACCTTGAAAAAACGCTAAACACCTGGCAACGGAGAAATCTAACTCTTTATGGAAAGATAAACATAGTCAAGACACTTGGGCTATCTAAATTAATTTACTCAGCCTCCGTGCTCCTAGTTCCAGAGCACTATTTCCAAGAAATAAACAAGCTAATTTTCAACTTTATTTGGGCAGGAAAACCCCCTAAAATAAAACGAAACACCATAATTGGAGAAAAGAAAGACGGTAAGATCATGGAAAAAGCGCTTAAAATAGCTTGGGTCAACAGAATTCAAAATGACTCACAAGCCTCCTGGAAAATTATTCCTAACCAGCTCTTACACAAACACGGTAGTCTTGCTTTCCTAACAAAATGCAACTTTGCAACAAGCACACTAGACCTCGATGATAAGCTGCCCACATTTTATAACAAAGTGTTAGATTATTGGTGCGATTTTAAAATCTCAACGGGCATCGACTCCAAAACAAATCCTGAAAACGAAATAGTGTGGAATAACAGGAAAATTCTTGAAGGAAAAAAAACCTGTCTTTTACCAAACTTGGTATGACGCCGGTATTATCAAAATAAGCAACATTTGAAACCAAAATCAGTCTTTTTTGAAGTGGCATGAATTTGCCATGAAATTTAATTTAAATGTTCCTTTTACCACATACTATGACCTGGTTAACGCAATCCCAAAAAATTGGAAAGCTAACCTTACTAACCCTATTCCAAACGTCACACGCGACACCACTGCAAACAACTTAAGAACCAGTTCTATTCACTCATCTCTTTTAAACACTGTCTTCGTTCCTCCCACTGCCGAAACCAAAATTCTACGCCACGGATTTACAGAAAATACCATCAAGAAAGTTTATCTTATGCCATTTAAAGTCACAAACGAAGTTAAAATAATAATGTTTCAGTATAAAGTGATTCATAACATGCTCCCAACCCGCGCTACACTTTACCGAGACGGCATTTCAGAAAGCCCCGGCCCTATGCAACTTATGCAATACAGAAGAACAAACGTTGCACCACCTACTAATAAACTGCACACTTATACTCAATTTCTGGATTCTCTTTCAAGATTGGTGGCACCAAAAAACAAATGAAACAATAACGTTATCCACAAGTCACATACTCAATGGCTGGCATGATAGGACAAAGCATTGGCAAGTCCTAAATTATTCTCTACTCATAGCCAAATATCGCATTGTTTGCACAAGCCTTCGCGGAGACATTTTAGATTTTCAAAGCTTCCTTCTTTTCATCACAGCAAAACTTGACATTAAAAGAGATCGCGACTGCAAAAAACGAACTATCGAAATTTTATCGCACGTGGGCCATTTTACTTTAATTTTATATGCTGCTGTTGTTTTAGTCTATAATTGAAAAGAGCTTTGTAATTACGTCAACCGTAAATTAATTCAATGTTGGTGTATTGTAATATATGTATTGCAAGTAGTGTATGCATAAAGAGTGTGAGTATGAACGTAAGTAGTGTCAAGTAGTAAGTACATTGTAAGTGTAAATGTAAGTACAAAAGTAGTACTGTAAGCTATGTAAGCGTTAGTCTTGTAAATAAAATTGTTAACAAAAATAAAACAAAACAAAAGTGTGTAGTTAATGGTGAGCTGTCTTGTGTGCGTGCTGTTACCTGTAGTGTCCCACAGGGAAGCCTCATTGGTCCATTTATCTTTCTGATCTATATTAACGACTTGCCGAACTGTCTAAGTAAAGCCTTACCACGAATGGACACCGACCATACAAGTATCAGCATCGCCGCCAGTAGCTTACCAGAGCTTGAATCAGCACTTAACACTGAACTAGCTAGCTTTCATGAATGGCTTGATGTAAATAAGCTCAGCTTATTAAATATTGCGAAAACTGAATTAATATTAATAGGCTCACGGTGGAGACTTGCTCCTACAATGGGCCAATCACTTACTGTCCAAATTAAAGGTCACAAACTGAATTGATAGAGTGCCCCATACCAAATCCTTAGGAGTTTACATCGATCAAAATCTTTCGTGGTCCAAACATGTTAATGAGACTGCCAATATTGTCTCCTCTGGCATCGGTGAACTTAAAAGATCGAGGCCGTTCATTGGCGAAGATACAGCAATATTGCAATAAAGAGCACTTATTGAATCATATTTTGATTATTCCTGTCCAGTGTGGGACGGTCTCAGCAACGAGTTAGCCGACAAATTACAAAAACTACAAAATCGCGCCATTCGGGTTATGAATCACTATTCTAGGGCTACCGCCCTCTGCGGTTAGCGGGGATGGGATATAATCTCTGTACCAGAAGGAAAAAGCAAAACTTGAAATTGATGTTTAAAACTCAGTTGAATGATCAGTCTTCGGAGTACCTGAAAGGCTTATTTAAGACCTTCAGCACGGAATATGGACTTGGGAATAGCGATATATAACAAATGGGCTCTGCCTAAACCTCGTACCGATTTTTTGAAACGTAAACTTCTGCTGAAGTGGGGCACACTTGTGGAATAGCCTTTCCTCTAACCTCAGAGCCATTAGATATTTTACTAATTTTAGAAATGAGATAGATCGATAATTGTCCTCCTCGTACTCCCACACGACAAACATGTAACTGATGTTTTTACCGTGTCTAAATAAAGTTTAAAATACAAAATGTAAGAAAAAACATTAAGAAAACATACACTTCTCGATTTATAGTCGTCACGTGATCATTAGCATCAACAAGGGAATTGCTTGGTAAACATTCTTTCCACGTGAAATAGTTAAATTTGGTTTGTGAGACAATTACAGTGAAAAACGTAAAAAAGTGATTATTGATCAGCATTAATGGAAAGAAAAAAAACAGGGTCGAGTTTGACTATCTCGAACTGGCTGTGGATGGCCACCTATTCACAGATGCTATCCCACTACTGTTTGACGCGGGAGCTTTTGCCTGCTGTGTTTCCACCCTGGGCCGGTTGGCTCCTCTTTAACCAACCTGGAAAACTCAGACTCCTCTGTGTTCACCATATTGACGCCAAACTTAGCGCGGACACCCGATCTACATAGAACAACCAACCCCAGGAATCCCGCCCTCAAGCCATTCAACAACCCCAGCCTCCAAGTAACTGGATTACAGGCGTGCGCCACTACGCCCGGCTGACGAAATATGAACAAATTTAACAGATCAATCTTAGCAAGCCTCGACTGCCCGCCGGAAGTAAAAATTGTTGATCTTGAAGTGCAAATTACATTGCGATTTCTGCTGAAAACTCATAATTTTCTTGAAATTAAATTTATATTGGACGCCAAACATTGTTTTTACGATAACTGCAGAAATTCACGCGCGCTCATTGGCTAATTTTTATTGTCCATATGCGGACATACACATGAATTTAAAATTCATGCGACGCGTCAGCGAGCGCGAGCCGGCAATTCGACAATTTGTTATCGTAAAAAACAAATTGTTGTCAGTTTTTAATGCGTCTGTCCTGTTATTGATAATGAATTTCGTCATCACATTGTCAAAGTAGTCTGCGGATCCACTCGGCTATCGCCTCGTGGATCCACAGCTACTTTGACAATGTGATGACGAAATTCATGATCAATAACAGGACAGACGCATAAAAAACTGACGTCAATTTGCTAACTTCACAATGTTATTTACATTTGTAAATATAGCTTGCCACAGTTTGGCTTTCGTTCGAGTGCGCGGAGCCTGATCGGCGGAAGTTAAAGGCTTTCAACTAAAACCAAGAAAATGGAACGGACTAGTGTTGTTTGGAACTCAAATGACGCACCAAGAGTTGTCAAGAATTTAATTTTAATAGTTCTAATAAACGTAAAGTTGTTTCAGCGAGCTGAATATTGTTACTGCATATCAGCTCTTCGTTTATTAGTAGAAACAACAACAACTTCACCTCCAGAGTGTCTGGTTTGACTGATTTTGAAACACAGGCTGACTAGGCGTAATGTGCGATAAGAGATCAGATTTAATGATCTGCAATATATTACTTGACATAAGTTCAAAACTCGGACATTTTACTTCGGGCGTTAAATTCAGTTTCGGACACTTTATCTCAATTCAGACACTTTGCTGGAACATAGCATAACTGAGATATTCACGCCTACAAAACACTAATCAGAGTAAAACAACATCTGTGAAAATGACTTTTGCGACTCGGACTTCGTGTGATGTTTTAATGATAGAAATTTTCAGCAGTACTGTATGGAACTGAGTGGTGCTATTTCTAGATTACTAAATCATAATTATCACTTCTCCCAACTTTGTTGCAAGTGAACAAACTGGAGACTTTCGAGAACAAAAATCCCCGACTACTTTCGTCGACGAAAATTTTTTATCTATTTATTTAGTTATTTCATATTTCACTTTTATTCTAAGAATTATTTTAGCATATCTAGAGACCTTTTTTTACTTTGACACTCCCTCATTAGATCATACTACTCGTTGTTATTCATATTTGTACCTTATTATTTATCTCAGGCATTTTACCCCCACATTCTTTCGCTTTTCACACATTTTTACTTTACATCTGTATATAAGCTCCTACGCGGAATATTTTTTCTTATCCCTGATGATGCCGTAGATCGGTGAAAGCTTGGATTTTAAACGTTTTTAACGATTTTAATATCAATTTTACAGTAGTGTAAGGCCTCAATTGAACCTTTAACAATTTCAAATTTACAATAGTTTGCAGTTGTCATCCTTGACTAATTTTGTTTTCTAGTACGTCCACATCTTGTAACTTAAATGATCATATTTCAGTCCGGCACAGTTATCAAATTTGATAACCCCATGACGTCACAACATGGTGGCAATTCATAACTTTGTTCGTCCAATGTTCGGTTGTGTTCGTGTTGTATACCCATAGTTCCACGCGATTTACTCGAGAGGAAAACAAACTTCACGAGTGCACAAAATGGCGGCCGTTGGTTGAGTGATTGTGCAAGTTTTTGCTCGATGATTAGAGAAGACTGCCAAAGATGACAGTTTATTTCAGGTATGTTTTAGTCTTTGCCGTCAATTTTAAGGCAGTTAGGCCTTTTTGTGGAACACGTAGAAAATATGCCGTGTTCTTCAGTTATTTTTCTTTCGATTCATCGCTTACTCGTCTAAGGGCACAAAAAATTGTATGAGGGCACTGTGTTTTTTTGATTTACTGTCTGATTCCGTTACTGACCGCCATGTTTAATTTCTTGTGTTTCTAGGGAATGAGTAGTGTCAAGTGGCAGAATTATGGATCTTCACTAACAGAAATAGCTTCTTTGTGTCGGTTTTGTGCAAAGCCGGCAAAAACTAAAACGAAATCAGGAAAGAGAAAGGAATTGTTCAGGAATGAATTCTTCTCTTATGGTGTGAAATTAGAAGTAAACGTTGACTCTGTACACCCGCGTCTAGTGTGTAAGTAACTTTGCAATGTTTTGGTTTTTCCATTGCTTCACTTGTCAAAATTCTAGCACATAATTTTCTTACTCGTGACAATAAGCCTGAGAAGAATAAGTAATATTGTTTTACATGTAGGGTGATTATCAAAAGCATCTGTACATTCATTCATTTTATTTAATGCACCACAAAAGAAAACAAAGGGAAAGAAAAGATCTTGTTGGACAGACATTTGGAAAATTAGTGCTACTTAACAATTAGGTTATGAGCTCGAGATTTCTATAAGGTGATAGTTGATGAGGCCGAAGGCCGAATCAACTATCGCCTCATAGAAATCGAGAGCGAATAATCTAATTGTTTTAGTAGAATTCCTACTGAAATTTCCTTCAAAAAACGACTTCTATTATTTCTGGTCTGAGAATTAGCTTCCCGCTTTAGAGAATTTGAGCGGACTGAATTGTCAATTTGATATTTTCAGTTGTGTACGCACGCTTATTATTTTCTTTGTAAAATTTCGAGCTTTTTCAATTCAACAAACCGTAAATGCCCTCCTTTTAGTCTTCTCATGAATTTTGTTTATTCATTTGTTTCTAAATGTTATTTCAATTCGGAGAAACGAGGAAACGTTGGACTTTTGTCGACCACACCAAGCCACTGCACACTAACGGCTGATAGTGTGCAATGGCTCAGCCAATCAGATTACAGCATTTGCATTAGTATACTAGTAGAATTCTACTAAAGTATTATAGTATCCTGGTATGAAATGATTATTGCAAGATATGAATTAATTTTCAACTAGTAAGAGTATATGCATCTCTATAGTCACTTAGTTGAGTAATAATACTAAAATACATTATGTTATTTACAATATTATTGATATGCAAAATGGTTAATGAATACCCTGATTACTATTGAGTACTTTGAAATAAATTTAAGCACTAACTCAATTCAATTCAATTCAAGTCAGTTTATTCACATTTTTGCAAAATATTTATTTACATTATATATAGTAGGGTAAGAATATAATAATAGAGAAGAAGAAGAAAAAGGAAATTAATAGCTTTGTTAGAAGTGTGCGGTGGTCAGAGGAGCTTAGCTTTCGAGCTAACCACTGCTGCATAATGGATGGAAATATATAAAGTGTACGCTTGGTGCCATGGCGACTATGGATGATTATGTAAAATAGTCAATTTGTTAACTTAACTTTTTTCCTTGTTTAACCATAGTAAATGGCCAAACAAACTGAATGAAGCAAGAAGTGATCCTGCTAAGAAAGAAGAGCTGGCCAGACATTGTTCTTCAAATACTGATGATGCCGTACTATTATGTAAAGTCAAGAGGTAAATACATGTATGTATGATGTCATTGGGAAAATTATGTGATATTGTTTCTTCTTTGTAAAATTTAATATTCTTCAGTTTTGTCCAGTTTGTGCAATTTACATTGTGCACTGAACCATCATTATTGTAGGATAGATACAGAAGGAAAACAATTTGTATCTATGTGTATGTTGTGGGTCAATTTGTTTTTTAAGTCAGAATGATTGTAACCTAGATTAATATGTTTCAACCACCGTTAAATTTTTAATATCAGTTTAATCTGGTTTTTTTTTTTCACTTTTTTTTGGGTGGGGGTTTATTAAAAAACATAACATGTACACCCCTTACCCCCCTAAGTTTCTAACCCTACCCTACCCTGCCAGGATCTCAAACATGTACCAACCCCCCTAACCCTAACTCTTCTCTTAACCACCCCTTCCCCAATTTGTTTTTAAATTTTGCACTCACCTAGATTTGAACACCAGACCTCTGACCTTGTAGTCTGCCTTGATCTCCACAAGGCCACACAAGCAATCCTTGCTAATTTGCTCAATCACATATTTGTCGGTCCAATAAGTTATTGGACCCAGACTCACTTGTCCCCTTTGATACAAATTAACCTAGGTTGGAATCATTCTGTCTTAACAAATTGGCCTATAGTGTACAACATGAAATTATGTAATACTTCTTCACTGCAAGTGGAGCATTGTCTTTGCTTTGCTGTTCAACATCGAAACATGCCACATACATGCTTGATGGGCCAATCGCCTAGCCAGGTGGGTGGTCATATCACTTCTGACCACTGGGACTGTGCTGTAGTCAACCTTGGGCATGTGGTTGGGAATACGGACAGATATATATAAGTTTAGTAGTGGTGCCTTAGCTAACAGAGGCGTTGCAAAGCCAGGAGGCCCCCATAAAGATTTGCGGTCCAAATCTTGGCATTGCAAACTAATAGACTGGTTGATAGATATTGCCAAAAGACAGACAACTTCTGGCTGAATTAAAAATGTTTAATGAAAGTACTTAATAGCAGTGTGTTTTAAATATTTGGGTTAAATGGTTGCAACCTTCTTTGTCCAAGGTACTTTCTTTTGATTTTTCAGCTGTTTGTGTACATTAATAATTTTGTGAACATTAAATTTATTAAGTTTCTCTATTTTCTGTTTGATCTGAACTGTGCTTGCCATCTTTTTAACTCAAGATATAACTTTTTTTCATCTACCTGTTGCCATCCACTATAAACAAGTCCCAAGTCAAGATGTATTGACAGTACTTCTTGACCAGTTCTCTAACCAATACAGTTTAAAGGCAGCAAATTTAATGAATAATTAGTTTGTTTGGTTTACTCGCCTGACCTTTGTTGGGTATCAATGCTCTTGCTAAAATGAATGTATTTATTTTAATTGAACACAAATGTACTCCTAACAAATTGAATGCGATGATTTCTTCTTGTTGGGGTTATTTGATTATTTTATCAAGTGACTGCCAATGACCGACTGACCGTCCAACCAAGTGGCAAGCTGGCTGGCTGGCTTTAAGGAAACTAATGTTTCTACCGTTTTGATATTCTCCTTATGTAGCATTTGTAGGTGGTTCAGCTCTTGATAGAAACCTCGTGAATATGGATGGAATCCTGAAGGACAACAGAAGGAATTTGCTATCTGAGAACTTTGTGGAAGGGGCATCGAGATCTGATGTGCCTATAATGTTCAGTGGTTTATACTGCAGAGGGAGAGAGAGAGCCCAGGAAGAGGACATAAACAATGCTTCCCAGAAAGCCTGTGAATGAGTTTAGAAAATAAATATCTTTTTATGGAGTTCAGTTTGTTGTTTCTCTGTTTTTTTGTCTTTTAAACGACTGCCGCTCACAAAATTCCGATCGGAAAAAAAGGTCCGTACCATAGTCTAGCACTGGAGGCTTATTTTCGCCGCGACGCTCTCCGTCGATAGAAATGCGATTAAGCTTTTCCAATATGTTATTAATAAAGACTGACTCTTCTTCTTTTACCCAGGGAAGATTTCTACTTCTCTTTGTATTCCTATTCGAAACCTTACTTGTGTTTAACCGTCCAAAAAAGCGGAATCAAATGTTGAATTTTAAGCCGCGCTGAGATGTTTTCGCACACAAGTAGCCGCCATATTGAAATGGAGATGGTTGCTATGATAACGTGTCATGTGAGCTTAAACTTGGTGTTTGATTGGCTAATAGTTTGTTTTGGTCCAGGTTATCAAATTTGATAACTGTGCCGGACTGTATTTCTTTCAACTTAGGGCGTTGTCAATCACGTGGCCAGTTAAGTCAGACAAAAATCATGTTACATAAACATAAACATAAACAATTAGAAGCCAAGATTTTAACATAATGGCGAAATTTAGAAAAAATGTCCAAAACATCACACATAAGTGAGACCCATGCCTTAATTCGAGGTGAGAAGGAACGAAAAGCTGAAATCGATCAATGATATTGAAGAACAATGGAAAATTGAGCAAACATACATGGTACGATAGCAACTTTTATTCACTTGTGGTAAGCTTCAGTTTTCATGGAAAAATATTTGTAAGCCGAGTGCCTTTGAAATGGTCTTGAGATTAACCTCTTACTAACCGAGCGCGAGGGCCGTACTGGGGAATATTGGCCCGAGTTTGTGGCAGTACGGACCGAGCGAAGCGAGGTCAGTACAAAAACGACCGGGGGCCAATATTCTCCAGTACGGCTTGAGCTAGCTAGGTTAGTAAGTAGTTTATTATATGGCACTCCGGCCATGTTTGCTTTGAATTTGCTGGCTTTCGAAAACAAATGATACACAGCAGATGACCGTTTCCATGGAAACGGTCCGTATGGCAAAATCCTGACCAAGAAAGAACCAATCAGAACGCTCGGATTTATCCTGCCATATAATAAATTTTTTTTATTTAATTCCAGTCAATAAACAAGACTGATATTGCGTTGATGTTTTCTTGGGGGATGAAAATGCACGTTTTAAAGCCGCTTTTGCTGCCGTTTGTTTTGTGACTAAAATTCGCTTTACATTCATGAGCGGAATCACCAAAAGTCTAACAGAATGCGAAGAAGCGAGGGAAAGATTGAGTGAATGTATAAAAGCAAACTCGCAATTGTTCCCCGAATTTGCGTACAGGTATGTAGCCGTAGAGTTTTAATAAGCTTACATGTACATCGATTGTTTATCAGTTTACTCATCGAGTTCAACAGTAAAACTGAGAAGCGAAACATTACGAAAAAAAAAATTAATCCGGTCCTTTGTTTTATCTCGATTGACTTCACTCACAGTTATCATCTTTGTCTCAAAAAGAGTAGCTTTATCTTGGAGAAAAAGAGATTTCGGTCAATCGATCTGACCTGCTGGCGATCAACTAATCACTGCGTTTACGATTCTTACCTGCCTTGAATACGAGTTCTTGAAAGGTTTTTTGGTCCAAGGGCGACAGCAGTCAATTTGAAAATTCTCCGGCCATCTTTTCAGATATCCTGGACTTATTGTAATGCCTTCCAAATAAATGAAAAAGTCATTCACAGCTGTCCGCCATGTTTACTTGCCGAGATGGCAAAGGTGGCAAGCTCAGTAGCCAGGCCTCGAAAATGTTATATACCGGTAAACCGCTTGGAGCGGTTTATATAGCGTCATGTAAGGAATCGCTCGACCAATCAGATTGCTGGAAACTCTTTGTTCAGCTCTGAAATTATACTAATGACAATTAGTATATACTAAAACAGTGGATAGTGTTAAACGCGCGTGCTGACTGGCTCGTCAAACTCCGGATATCTTGTGCTATTTACCTCCGAACAACTCAAGAGAAAATGGCGTCCCGTTTGCGGCCGTGACAAGTGAAGAAATCGTCCAAATTAATTTTTTGTGGTGTATATTATCTCACTGTTTTAGTATATACTAAAAAAACTATTCACCTCAGTGTCGGTGGCTAGCGTTGGATATTTACCTCGCCACTTCGCGGCTCGGTAAATATCCATCGCTAGCCACCTCCACTTCGGTGAATAGTTGATAATTATCCTCTTTGTCTTTGAAACTGAATCGAAAAACGTCATAAAGCAATTTTCGAAGAAATTTCAGGAGTGTCATAAATCTACGGAAGTTGAACGGTGGTCACTTGGTCCCTTGCCTCTCGGAAACCTGCAGTTTTTATTTACTTTTCAAAAGCATAAGATGTTTTGTTCAAAGTTACTCGTTGTGATCACATGACTGACGATCAAGTCATAAATAAACAATGCCATGCATGTTTGAATTGCTCCGATTCTCTCAGTTTATACTAACTAGTACAGAGTTTAAGACTGACTCCTCTTCGATTCTCAGAAATCAGATTCCATTTCGTGGAAAAACGTACTCAGTCTGGTGCCTCTTTATTTTTTTTCCCTGAGACAGCTCTGCGTGCAATGATACTTTACAATCAGATACTCATTCAGACATCAATGTCAAAGCTCCAAGGGACTTCTCCCTGCGTCATGGGTCCGTTTGTGTATGCCAAACGTATGATAACTGATATTGATGCCAAAATAAAGTTCCCGGGTTTCCGGTCGTCAGCCGTTTTGAGGAAAGATTACCCCTCCCCTTTTGGGGAATTTTCCCCACTATTCTCGGATGTGACCTCACTGTCTATAATGTTCTGTCACAACAGCACAGTTATATTTGTATGTGCACTTCTCTAACAGCGCCATTCATGATAGGCCTGATCGAAAGCTAGTTTAGTCAAACAATTCATAAACATCGAAAGCACTTTGAAATGCAAGAAAAAGTAATCAAAAGTTATACATCGAACGAGGCTGGGGGATCCCGAATCGAGATTGAAAGGTCAAGTTCCTCTGAGTATACCTCGGCTCGGTAAATATCCACCGCTAGCCACCTCCACTTCGGTGAATAGTACGAAAAACCACCTTTCCTGAAATTACCCTCGGTAAATGGTAAAATCTAGTGACTATATGAGTTCTGCGGCAACTGTGTTTAGGCATTCTTGACCAGTCAGTGCGTCATTTGAGATTGACGTTCTGTTTGAAAACGGTCGTTACGTGTAAAACTGGTAGGAGTAACGTTCCACACCATTTTAAAGTTCTTCTTAATTCTGGCTTCCACAAGAGGGCAATGCACCTAGAGCTTGTAATATTGCTCAGCATTCGTAAGGGAGATTTACTCTAGCTAACTGCAACATTTTGCTTCTCTAATTTGGCAGCAATTTCCGATTTTTAACTGCCAACGGAGTGGTGACGGGCATACACAAGGTTAGGTAACAAACAAATATATCGAGTCTGATTTAGCAATGTTTGGATGTGGGTAACAATACAAATCTAGCTCTGATATTTTACGAAACGAATGGGTAGGTATGTCTCGCTCATTCAACTAATTTATGCATAATTGACCTCTTGCATTTGTGTCGGGTTCTTCATACCTATTTTCTAACTTGGTGGAGAATTTTTTCCCTTTATTCTTCCTCTTCGCCTTCCACATGAAGAGGGATAACTTTGGATTTTCTAACTGAGTCCTATATTTTGTCTTTCCCTGCTGCTTTTCCTCTCGTCTTGGTTAAAATGAGTTGTGTTTAAATCATTGCTTTAATGTGAGCTTTTCAAATGCTTCGTTTCTGTGCAGGTGGGGAATTAGCTCAAATGGCAGAGCGCCCGCTTCGCATGCGGGAGGTACCGTGATCGATACCCGGATTCTCCAATTTTTTATTTTGTGCGTTGTAATCGCATAATGTGTCATGATTACAAGGTCAAGATGGTCTTAGTTTGTTCGCATATTTTCTTAGTTCTATTTTGATTTTGGTGTTCGGAATAACAGCATAGTAAACCCACAAGTCTATTGCCCAATCAGAAACAATGCAGGCATGCTTCCTGTAACTTATGACGCCATTTTGCCTCGATCAGGTAACGTCACGTTACCTGTCATTATTTTTTGCCCAGTGTTAGTCATTCTAACTTGGCTACGGGCCTTGTGGAAATAAAACAAAGAGAATTAACTAATTGCTTCGAATGGTTAAAGTTTAGGGACAGAAAATAGGGACGGGGAAGTAAGATAGTTATTCTGTCTACATCCCTAACCAGAAAACAAGCAAAAAACGAGATCAGCCGTAGACAACTCAGTATGCAACTGAACTAATATTAGACAGGGGAAGTTGCGAAAAGTCAAAAAAATAATAATAATGTTTGCCGACCCGTTTTTCATAACTACTGGTAGAAATAAAAACGCCTAATTAAGCCGTGTATTACATTGGTAAATTGTGGCATTTGAGAACACGAGGGAAATATCGAGAACACAAGCCGCAGGCGAGTGCTTTCTACAATTCCTCGGAAATATTCGGTTATATTTTTACTCTAATACAACATAGCGGGTTTTGACCAATTAGAGCGCGTGCAGGGGTCTATCTATTTTGAAAAAATATAATAAAATAACAATCCTAAATGGGGGCCCGTAGCTCAGTTGATTAGAGCGCCCGTCTAGTAAACAGGAGGTCATGGGTTCAACTCCCATCGGTGACTTACAAACATCGCCTTTTTTATGCTATATAAAGCTTCACATGTTGTTTAAATTAGAATTTTCGTAAGGTTGTGTTATCCAATGGATTTATTTTTAAGTTCCACGCAGAGGTCGACTGAAAATTTAGAAGACTGCATATTTAAAAAGCTACTGTAATGAAATTCGCATCTTTCTAATCTTTTTGTTTTTCAGGAAAGATAAACAACTGGACTGTACGCCAAAAAACATCCTGTTTACTATTTCAAAGATCTCTTTTCACTCTAGAGATATTCAAGTTTTTAAAATGTGCAAATTGGAAAAGTGAACGACGTCAAAAACTCGAACAAATTTTGAACAAAATTGGATAAAAAAGATACATCAGCTTACGTCAGTGTAGCAGATATCTTTTATTCTTTGCCGTAAGACTCTGCTAGATGTGCTCCACAATATGAGCTTAACAGTTCTTTTACTATTGAAGCATCCTGGGTTCCACACCTACTCGATATCAAAATATTTTTTGGCCACCTTTGGGAGTCCATTTTGATATTTTACAGTGGACAAGCGTACTTATATGTTAGGTTGTGTTCAATATTTTTCAAACTGAAAATCACCAAAAAAGTTAAATCATTTTTAGGGGACTGGAAAACAGTCTGTCGACATGGGAACACAATTGTTTACAGCAATAGAAGTGTTGCCTTTGTAACTATCGGAATACCGAGTTAATTATAATGGTCTCCGATGGAATTTGACCGAGATAGCTCTGTTTATATGTTCGACAACAATAACAACGTCATATAGGGTGAGTGTATGACGTCAGCAGTCCTCTCATTTGTATATTTTGCTCATTTTTTTAACTTAAACATCTCCAGAACTAATGCAGATATTTGCAAACTGTAAACGGCCTTTGTAATCGTATTTTGAATTCCGCATTATTTACCCGACTATTCTAGGGGTAAAAATTTGATTATAGTACAGTCCAGTTGTTTATCTTTCCTGAAAAACAAAAAGATTAGAAAGATGCGAATTTCATTACAGTAGCTTTTTAAATATGCAGTCTTCTAAATTTTCAGTCGACCTCTGCGTGGAACTTAAAACTAAATCCATTGGATAACACAACCTTACAAAAATTCGAATTTAAACAACATGTGAAGCTTTATATAGCATAAAAAAGGAGATATTTGTAAGACACCGATGGGAGTTGAACCTCCTGTTTACTAGACAGGCGCTCTAACCAACTGAGCTGCGGGCCCCCATTTAGGATTGTTATTTTATTATATTTTTTCAAAATAGATAGACCCCTGCGCGCGCTCTAATTGGTCAAAACCCGCTATGTTGTATTAGAGTAAAAATATAACCGAATATTTCCGAGGAATTGTAGAAAGCACTCGCCTGCGGCTTGTGATCTCGATATTTCCCTCGTGTTCTCAAATGCCACAATTTACCAATGTAATACACGGCTTAATTAGGCGTTTTTATTTCTACCAGTAGTTATGAAAAACGGGTCGGCAAACATTATTATTATTTTTTTGACTTTTCACAACTTTCCCTGTCTAATATTAGTTCAGTTGCATACTGAGTTGTCTATGGCTGATCTCGTTTTTTGCTTGTTTTCTGGTTAGGGATGTAGACAGAATAACTATCTTACTTCCCCGTCCGGCTATTTTCTGTCCCTAAACTTTAACCATTCGAAGCAATTAGTTAATTCTCTTTGTTTTATTTCCACAAGGCCCGTAGCCAAGTTAGAATGAGTAACACTGGGCAAAAAATAATTACAGTTAACGTGACGTTACCTGATCGAGGCAAAACGGCGTCATAAGTTACAGGAAGCATGCCTTCATTGTTTCTGATTGGGCAATAGACTTGTGGGTTTACTATGCTGTTATTCCGAACACCAAAATCAAAATAGAACTAAGAAAATACGCGAACAAACTAAGACCACCTTGACCTTGTAATCATGACACATTATGGGATTACAACGCACAAAATAAAAAATTGGAGAATCCGGGTATCGATCACGGTACCTCCCGCATGCGAAGCAGGCGCCCTGCCATTTCAGCTAATTCCCCACCTGCACAGAAACGAAGCATTTGAAAAGCTCACATTAAAGCAATGATTTAAACACAACTCATTTTAACCAAGACGAGAGGAAAAGCAGCAGGGAAAGACAAAATATAGGACTCAGTTAGGAAATCCAAAGGTATCCCTCTTCATGTGGAAGGCGAAGAGGAAGAATAAAGGGAAAAAATTCTCCAGCAAGTTAGAAAATAGGTATGAAGAACCCGACACAAGTGCAAGAGGTCAATTATGCATAAATTAGTTGAATGAGCGAGACATACCTACCCACTCGTTTCGTAAAATATCAGAGCTAGATTTGTCTTGTTATCCACATCCAAACATTGCTAAATCAGACTCGATTTATTTGTTTGTTACCTAACCTTGTGTATGCCCGTCACCACTCCGTTGGCAGTTAAAAATCGGAAATTGCTGCCAAATCAGAGAAGCAAAATGTTGCAGTTAGCTAGAGTAAGTCTCCCTTACAAATGCTGAGCAATATTACAAGCTCTAGGTGCATTGCCCTCTTGTGGAAGCCAGAATTAAGAAGAACTTTAAAATGGTGTGGAACGTTACTCCTACCAGTTTTACACGTAACGACCGTTTTCAAACAGAACGTCAATCTCAAATGACGCACTGACTGGTCAAGAATGCCTAAACACAGTTGCTGCAGAACTCATAGTCACTAGATTATACCATTTACCGAGGGTAATTTCAAGAAAGGTGGTTTTTCGTGCGATATTTAACAACTATTCACCGAAGTGGAGGTGGCTAGCGGTGGATATTTACCGAGCCGAGGTATACTCAGAGGAACTTGACCTTTCAATCTCGATTCGGGATCCCCCAGCCTCGTTCGATGTATAACTTTTGATTACTTTTTCTTGCATTTCAAAGTGCTTTCGATGTTTATGAATTGTTTGACTAAACTAGCTTTCGATCAGGCCTATCATGAATGGCGCTGTTAGAGAAGTGCACATACAAATATAACTGTGCTGTTGTGACAGAACATTATAGACAGTGAGGTCACATCCGAGAATAGTGGGGAAAATTCCCCAAAAGGGGAGGGGTAATCTTTCCTCAAAACGGCTGACGACCGGAAACCCGGGAACTTTATTTTGGCATCAATATCAGTTATCATACGTTTGGCATACACAAACGGACCCATGACGCAGGGAGAAGTCCCTTGGAGCTTTGACATTGATGTCTGAATGAGTATCTGATTGTAAAGTATCATTGCACGCAGAGCTGTCTCAGGGAAAAAAAAATAAAGAGGCACCAGACTGAGTACGTTTTTCCACGAAATGGAATCTGATTTCTGAGAATCGAAGAGGAGTCAGTCTTAAACTCTGTACTAGTTAGTATAAACTGAGAGAATCGGAGCAATTCAAACATGCATGGCATTGTTTATTTATGACTTGATCGTCAGTCATGTGATCACAACGAGTAACTTTGAACAAAACATCTTATGCTTTTGAAAAGTAAATAAAAACTGCAGGTTTCCGAGAGGCAAGGGACCAAGTGACCACCGTTCAACTTCCGTAGATTTATGACACTCCTGAAATTTCTTCGAAAATTGCTTTATGACGTTTTTCGATTCAGTTTCAAAGACAAAGAGGATAATTATCAACTATTCACCGAAGTGGAGGTGGCTAGCGATGGATATTTACCGAGCCGCGAAGTGGCGAGGTAAATATCCAACGCTAGCCACCGACACTGAGGTGAATAGGTTTTTTTAGTATATACTAAAACAGTGAGATAATATACACCACAAAAAATTAATTTGGACGATTTCTTCACTTGTCACGGCCGCAAACGGGAACGCCATTTTCTCTTGAGTTGTTCGGAGGTAAATAGCACAAGATATCCGGAGTTTGACGAGCCAGTCAGCACGCGCGTTTAACACTATCCACTGTTTTAGTATATACTAATTGTCATTAGTATAATTTCAGAGCTGAACAAAGAGTTTCCAGCAATCTGATTGGTCGAGCGATTCCTTACATGACGCTATATAAACCGCTCCAAGCGGTTTACCGGTATATAACATTTTCGAGGCCTGGCTACTGAGCTTGCCACCTTTGCCATCTCGGCAAGTAAACATGGCGGACAGCTGTGAATGACTTTTTCATTTATTTGGAAGGCATTACAATAAGTCCAGGATATCTGAAAAGATGGCCGGAGAATTTTCAAATTGACTGCTGTCGCCCTTGGACCAAAAAACCTTTCAAGAACTCGTATTCAAGGCAGGTAAGAATCGTAAACGCAGTGATTAGTTGATCGCCAGCAGGTCAGATCGATTGACCGAAATCTCTTTTTCTCCAAGATAAAGCTACTCTTTTTGAGACAAAGATGATAACTGTGAGTGAAGTCAATCGAGATAAAACAAAGGACCGGATTAATTTTTTTTTTCGTAATGTTTCGCTTCTCAGTTTTACTGTTGAACTCGATGAGTAAACTGATAAACAATCGATGTACATGTAAGCTTATTAAAACTCTACGGCTACATACCTGTACGCAAATTCGGGGAACAATTGCGAGTTTGCTTTTATACATTCACTCAATCTTTCCCTCGCTTCTTCGCATTCTGTTAGACTTTTGGTGATTCCGCTCATGAATGTAAAGCGAATTTTAGTCACAAAACAAACGGCAGCAAAAGCGGCTTTAAAACGTGCATTTTCATCCCCCAAGAAAACATCAACGCAATATCAGTCTTGTTTATTGACTGGAATTAAATAAAAAAAATTTATTATATGGCAGGATAAATCCGAGCGTTCTGATTGGTTCTTTCTTGGTCAGGATTTTGCCATACGGACCGTTTCCATGGAAACGGTCATCTGCTGTGTATCATTTGTTTTCGAAAGCCAGCAAATTCAAAGCAAACATGGCCGGAGTGCCATATAATAAACTACTTACTAACCTAGCTAGCTCAAGCCGTACTGGAGAATATTGGCCCCGGTCGTTTTTGTACTGACCTCGCTTCGCTCGGTCCGTACTGCCACAAACTCGGGCCAATATTCCCCAGTACGGCCCTCGCGCTCGGTTAGTAAGAGGTTAATCTCAAGACCATTTCAAAGGCACTCGGCTTACAAATATTTTTCCATGAAAACTGAAGCTTACCACAAGTGAATAAAAGTTGCTATCGTACCATGTATGTTTGCTCAATTTTCCATTGTTCTTCAATATCATTGATCGATTTCAGCTTTTCGTTCCTTCTCACCTCGAATTAAGGCATGGGTCTCACTTATGTGTGATGTTTTGGACATTTTTTCTAAATTTCGCCATTATGTTAAAATCTTGGCTTCTAATTGTTTATGTTTATGTTTATGTAACATGATTTGTTGTCTGACTTAACTGGCCACGTGATTGACAACGCCCTAAGTTGAAAGAAATACAGTCCGGCACAGTTATCAAATTTGATAACCTGGACCAAAACAAACTATTAGCCAATCAAACACCAAGTTTAAGCTCACATGACACGTTATCATAGCAACCATCTCCATTTCAATATGGCGGCTACTTGTGTGCGAAAACATCTCAGCGCGGCTTAAAATTCAACATTTGATTCCGCTTTTTTGGACGGTTAAACACAAGAAAGGTTTCGAATAGGAATACAAAGAGAAGTAGAAATCTTTCCTGGGTAAAAGAAGAAGAGCCAGTCTTTATTAATAACAAATTGGAAAAGCTTAATCGCATTTCTATCGATGGAGAGCGTCGCGGCGAAAATAAGCCTCCAGTGCTAGAATATGGTACGGACCTTTTTTTCCGATCGGAATTTTGTGAGCGGCAGTCGTTTAAAAGACAAAAAAACAGAGAAACAACAAACTGAACTCCATAAAAAGATATTTATTTTCTAAACTCATTCACAGGCTTTCTGGGAAGCATTGTTTATGTCCTCTTCCTGGGCTCTCTCTCTCCCTCTGCAGTATAAACCACTGAACATTATAGGCACATCAGATCTCGATGCCCCTTCCACAAAGTTCTCAGATAGCAAATTCCTTCTGTTGTCCTTCAGGATTCCATCCATATTCACGAGGTTTCTATCAAGAGCTGAACCACCTACAAATGCTACAAAAGGAGAATATCAAAACGGTAGAAACATTAGTTTCCTTAAAGCCAGCCAGCCAGCTTGCCACTTGGTTGGACGGTCAGTCGGTCATTGGCAGTCACTTGATAAAATAATCAAATAACCCCAACAAGAAG
>JAHPZR010003617.1:0-13312 GCA_019787425.1 Platygyra sinensis | reverse complement strand
CGAAGTCGACAGCTCGTGTAGAGAATTAGAAGATTACAGTCAGACATGTTTGACAAATTAGAATATTAGATGTCAAACCACCGAAAAAAAATCGCTTTATTCAGTAATGACTTTTACAAATCTCTTTCAGCAACAGGATGTTTGTAAACCACTATGAACACTCCTAAATTATGTTCAGTGTTCATGCAATTTGTTCAGTCAGTAAAATGTACAACGATCGAAGTCAGTAAACAGAACCAGCGACTGAGTTAATTTGTTCAGAACTCGACTCACGCCACCGGTTTTCTCTCTTTAGTTCTTCTACACCTGAGACAAACGCCCAGGCAGGGTAGTGGGGTGGGAGGGGGGACACTCCCGGAAAATATGGGTAGGGTGTGCGGCCCACTTCACAAAACCCTTTCCCCTTTAAGACCAAAATCTGTGATTTTTTTTAACCCTGTTTATGCCCTGACCAAAAATTAATACATACCCTATTTAAGACCTGCCCCTTATTAAAGCCATACCCTGTTTCATATAATTAGTCACCTAGTTCAGATCGATGTTAAAAGCATTGTGAAGGGCTTTTGTTGATCTCTTATCGATAATGATGAAAATGTAGCTTTTTTATAAAACACCATGCCCAATTCAAGACTTAATTGCCAAAACCGTACCCGTTTTGAGATCCAAATGGTCACAATCGATACCCTATTTATTACCAAAACGGTTAAAACACCTTAAACAGCTGTCCACGGTTGCAATTCTTGGCTTTCAGTTTGGACTCTAACATATCGTTGTAAGCCTTGCATCATTGTTACGTTTCTAAAACACCTTACCCTTTAGGGGCAAAGCCCATATATGGGAGCACCCCTCCCCCCTGGAGTTGTCTCACAAATGAGCCTAAATTAGTCCAGAATTAGCAATCAGTGACAGCACAGCGGAACAGGAAAGGATACCCCAGGGGGGGTCGGATTACCCTCAGTAATCCACCCCGTAAATCGCTTCTCTTCCTGTACCGCGCACCACACTACCGGCCCAGCAAGTAAATAAGAAGCTTGTACATACCTGTCAGTCAAAAGCAGTTATTTTAACGTTTTCTTTATAAGATAAAATAGCTTTCCGCACTCAACCTTTCTCAGAGCCATAGCAACGCGTATTACGTCTCGTAACTTTAAATTTTTAATTTAATTTAACGGAAATTAAAGTGGTCGGCGTGACAGACAAAAATTGCAAACCTTGTATATTTCTTGTGATTCGCAAACCAAGGACATGTGACCTGGTACTGCATATATAAGGTTTCATGCGTAAATAGCTAAATAAGATTTGGCTGCAAATTCTTTGGTAGACTGATTACAAGCATTTTGCCAAAAATGTCAAAATATTTTGTCTATCAAATTTAATCGTCTCTTCGCACCTTTACTAGGCGTTAGAAAATTTTAGGTCTTAGACGAGATTTTAAGAGACACTAAAATCTCAGGTGTCATCGAAATGTTTTTCGTGCTAATGTCTATTCATCATTTTTGGCGGTCAAACATCCTTTCAATTAGCTCAAGTTCCTTAGCTAAGCCTCTTAGCAAGTTGTTTTCTTTTCTATTGGCAGAATCACAAACTTATACGACTAATATATCGCTGATGCACGAAACATGTTATAAACCATTGCAGTGGCTCAAACAACTCGATCAGGAGACGTTTGGAAATTTTGACGAAGAACCTTTTCTGAAACACCGCAGATTCACCAACCGTTTTGAAGTCTGATATTTGATGGATTCATTTTTGTACAGCTCTAAAACATCACATTTGTCTTTCTGGCTGGCGCTAGCCTTGTTAGGTAAGTCAGTAAACAGAGGCATTCAGTCTTGTCACATAAAAACCGTACTGAAAACCTACGAGCTCATAAGAAAGGTGACTGAAAAACGCATTCAGTCCGAAGCCGCACATAGAACTGGCTCAACCAGGAAACATTATTGAAACTGAAACAGAAGTATTCAGACTTCAGAAACAATTTTCCTTTTCGCGAGAAGCAGCTGCCAACAATATTAAGCCAAGCGGAGAGATTCTGGCGTACCCGGAACCATTCTGATAAATGAGAAAGAACGTCAGAGGCAATTTTTCATGGAACATTGTGGAGTTAATGTGTAAAAACGTTTTCAAAAGGAAGGAAATCTCAAAATGTAGCTCTAAATGTTAGAAAATTTCATGCCTGTCATAAAAAGGATAAATAAAGGGTAAAACGTGAGTGAACACACAAAGTTCGGTCATACTGTTCACGAAACTATCATGATTGTCCAAATGGACTAAAAGTGTGGCGTTTTATGTTGGAGAAAAACTGACTCAAGATATTTAACTTAGAATGTTGCAAACGATTATCCTTTTAACATTCTGGCACGTTTCGTGTGGCCTTTAACCACCACTGTCACGTTTGCAATGCCTGTGGCTCAGTTGACAACTTTCGTGTCAAGGAAATCTTAATTTTACATGGCGTAGAATTAACTCACTCAAATCTATGAACGATGACAATTTGTAAGATTGCTTTACTGGGATTATTGATGCTTTCGGCTCTTTACAGCTCTTTAGGCATCATTGTTTTTAAGAAGTTGATGAAAGTAAGTCGTTTAATTGCCCCGGTTTGATTTCCGTCCATTTTGTTCCTCGAATCACGCGAGCATTGGAAGTAAGAACTATTGTGTTACAGAAGACGAACATTTCGCGTATGAAGAAACGTTCGGAACCAGTACTGTCCTGAAAACATTTTTTCGGTCGTTCGTCTGAAAAAGTCGAGAAACTGTATGACACAAAGCTTCCGCCTAAACTCTCCGAATCAACATGCCCAAACAGGATTAGCAAGACACGAGTGTTCAAATAAACGTAAATGTAATGTAAATTATGGTTAATACACGAAAACAACCCGTGAAGAATTCAGAAGGGTTGAAGTACAAAGCTTACGGACAAAGTTTAGAGTAGGGCTGTTTCCAGTATGAATCCGGCCAACATCGATTTCCGAGATTTTCCGAGTTTCTTTGCAAAAATTTCAAAGTGTTTATTTGAAAATCGGTTATCAAGATCTCGGCAACCGGGATAAGAATTCTTCATTATTTAATGAACACTCTGGCCTGGGTAAACGGGACTGTTCTCAACCCATTTTAATCTTAACAATTGCCTAAACAACTACTTTAAATTTCACTCCTATTAAGGTAAAACCCCGCCTTAATTTACATTTTTGTTACCTTTACTTTATGCGTGTCATTGGCAAAACATGATATAAAACGTTCAGTGTTATCGACTCTCAGCCTGTGACTGGGAATGTTCTTAAGTACGTTCTTAAAATGTTGGTTAATCTTAGCCTCAACGTTCTAAAAAACGAAGGCTCTTATATAAAAAAAAGTGTAGTCGGAAACAAAATGTCTGAAATTTCCCATATGAACAGACAACAAAACTGGATGTCCATGACGGCAGAAGTAGCTTTTCATTGAGGCCGTTTGTTTCAGGTTTCCTCGCAGAAAATTATTGGTGACGCTGATTCACGGTTAAGCTAACTGAGTTCTTGGGTTCTGTCGACGGTAAAATTTATACTCGGGAATTTATATCATTAGAATTGATGTTAAAGGAGCTACGTAACGGTTAAATGGGTTTGGAAAGCTTAGCTAAACTTTCCAAATTCGTTGTTTGCAATCCGTGTCAATCTTCTCCATCCTTAAAGGGGCTCAGTCACGTTTGAAAAGCTTAGCTGAACTTTTCAAATTCGTTGTTTGCAATCCGTGTCAATCTTCTCCATCCTTGACCATCCTTGTTCCTTTATGGTTTATTATTATCTCCTTGATGTTTTTCTATCTTTATAAAGTGTTATTTTTAGGTTTCTTTCAATTTAACGGTTATTTTTTTCGATGTTCAAAATAACTCAAGATGCCGTGACTGAGCCCCTTTAACCATCCTTGTTCCTTTATGGTTTATTATTATCTCTTTGGTGTTTTCCACCTTTGTAAAGCATTATTTTTAGGTTTTCTTCAATTTAAAGGTAAATTTGTCGATGGTCAAAATACCTCAAAATATCGTGACAGAGCCTCTTTAAAGTATTTGACCACTTCACTGTTTCTGAGTTTGTGTATTTGTCTTTCAGTGTCTTCACTCACGGAATCACAATCACTTTTGGCATTGACCACGCAACCATCTTCGCAAACAGTCCAAGCTGGCAGCCCAGTGACATTAAAGTGTTCAGCTAAAACGAATAAAAAGCCGATAACTTTCGAATGGAAGCGTAATAATAACACAATACAGACTGACAAGGAGCCGAGATTTACCATAAGAGATGACGGTTCCTTGAGAATATCAAAAACAGATTTGGATGATGCTGGGATGTACAGATGTATTGCATCAGCAAAACGGGGGACAAAGAGAGGGAAAATTATTCGAAAAAGTCGCTTCGCGAGACTAACAGTTGAAGGTAAGATTCCTCGTCTTTGCTAAGGAAAGCTTCTTTTTTTGCTTTAATTTAAGGTCTGCAGATTATTCTTACCTTTTCGCGCGCGCCGGCGAGGCGGGGCTATGGTGGGCTAAGTATTCCTGTATCAAGTTGCCTTACATGACGTCAACACTGACAAGGACCAAACTTCGTATTTTAGCTTGATTAGTTCGAAAATTATGGCTTTTTATCACAAGAATACACGTCGCTGGTAATTGGCAATTAATGTTAATTCGTTAATTACCATTCTGGACGAGAAAACCGATTTAAAATCCATAAGATTCATTTTTTTAACACTAAGCTACAGACAAGCAGTCAGTTCAAAGTTTTGGACAAATCCGGATTTCCGTGATATCCGATTGAAATAACTAGCGAATAATGGAGAAAAATACAAAGGCGGGCAAATTACTGAATTTGTTTACTTCGTGTCGCAATTATGAACCAAATAAATCAGTTAACTATGACGCGACCTTTTAGAAAAGACTGTGGCAGGTGACGAAAAACGTCAGTTGAAAACGCCGTATTGGTGGCTTCGTGCATACTGTATGAGCGCAAAACAAACGATTGTGCAGGGTCGTGGATTTTCTAACATAAATCTTGGCATCTTTGTTTGCTCCTTTGATATTTTCCGGGCTTTACACCAGTCCCCTCTATTAACTATGTTTAGAGGGAAAAGCAAGCTACACTATCCGTAGTTGAGGTGCTCTCACACCCAGCTTCATCAAATGAGTGATCGATTTGTGTTATTGTTGAATTTTTGTTGTTGAGGATGGAGGGAAAACAGACTGAAAAAGCACAACAGCAAGTTTGACCAATGTTCTTATACTACAATCAGATAATGCAACTGTATTTTTGAAGGATCTTGAAAAATGATGTTTTTCCACAACAACTCAGCGGCTATTTTGGCAGGCTCAAAGCATACCATTTCGATTTTTGTAAGTAGCCGACTTGGAATGTTTTCTTTTTCACTTTCGTCTAGTTTTTTTTTCTTTCTTTTTTTTAAGTCTGTAACGGAAACTACGTCTTTTCTTCTTAGAGTTCATGTTAATTGCTTCAACCGGTCTAAACGCTTTCGTGACTTTATGAAATATACTTCAGGTGAAATAAACAGCTTCCGGTAATGGCTAGGTTTGAAGACGACACAAACAAACTTTAAAGATATTTATCTATCGTTTCACCTGTGTGAGGGCAGACATCTCAATCAATCATTGTCGTATTTTGTTGCTTTTTTTTTTTGTTGCTAAAATGCAGATGTTCAAGTTGTGAAAACGACTTTGTGTGAATAAAGGGAGGGCTTATTATTAGTGAAAGTAACGTATTTAGGGTCTAACAACAGTTACATTCGAATCGAATTTAATAGAACGTGCGAGTAGGAGATCGAAGATGATATTTTCCACCATTTAACTCAGCCAAAAACTACTGAAAATATTTAACCAACACATTTTATAGCTAGAGAGCATGGCCTCGAACTCTAATTTTTGGCAAATTTCTAATCAAAACACTCGGGGAATTTATTTCTACAATATTTTATTATTTCAAACAACATAAGCCAATTAACGGCTTTCGCTGAACTACTCTTGCACCAAAACAAAAATATTAGAATGTCATAGTTAATATATGTTTTGGTTATCTTAATTGAATTATCTTTCGTTTCGTGAAGATAGCACTCTTAAACGCGTTTTTCCCCTTTTATGTTTCCAAGTTAGAGATAACAAATATATTTCCAGTGATTGTCGTGAATAATTTACCCGTATTCGAGGGCAAAAAAAAAACAGAACAATAACATACAACAAAGAACTTTGACGAGTTTAACAACCATTCCCCTCTATTAACTATGCTCTAAATGTATTGTTTTATTAAAATGTACTTTTGTTATTGTGAGGGTTGTCAGATTAAGTGTTTTAATTCTTCCACTTTAGGGAAGCGTCCGATGAAAGAAAGTTAAGTTTGAGAGGGGTCACGACTTCACAAATTTCAGAAACATTGTAGTTATTTGAAAACTTTGTTATCATGATAGAAAGAATCTTTAGTATGGACAGCAAAAAGAGATTTGAGATTCAGAACTCTCCCACACAATCTTCTCTATTTTTTTTTAGTTCTAAACATGGGAATTGACAGACTAAATTGATACAAAACAGTGGATAAAGTAGAAAGTAAAGAAATTAACTTTAACCACCATTTTAGCTCGAAAATATTCTGTAGATCGATTTAATTTCGACAATGTTTTTTGACCTTGCAACTTGAGGTCAGTTTCACATGGGAAAGTGGCACGGTTGCAGCTTTTCTTTCTCTGTAATGATCTTCTTTAAGATCTTTAAGTAATTTCTATAAAGCAGACTACTAGCGGAATGAACGATTTAAAGAGTTTAATTATTTAACGCGATGGAAGAGAAAGCACATTCTCGTTTTGAAAAGTGAAACCAATGTCGAGAGAAAAAGCGATTGTGGAGCCTGTTCTTTCCAGCAATCCCGGACCGTATAACAAGAAATCTAAAGTTTTGATGCCTCAAACTGTTATCGTCCCTTGATTATGAATCCTGGGCTTAGACCTCTAAGCCTCATTGGAAACCTGATCACATTATGCAAAACATTAAGAAAAAATAAACTTTATGACAAACTGAACAGTCTTTCCTGAAAAACATTTCTGACTATTTAGTAATAAAGCGCAAAGCAAGAAGTTTATATTTTCTGAATTGGACTGATAACTATGCGATTAAATGATTTATTTTAATCCTCGTTATATAACTTTCTTCAACCTAAGGGGAATAAAGTAGATTGTCTTTCGCCGATAACAAAATCTAGAGAGGACTTATATCATTCCAAATCTTCAACCCTGACTACGAATTTCCTGTTTACAAAGATTTTTTCCTTTGTTTGGAATCCAGCCATGTTTCTAGAAAAAGCTGCCAGTTCATAGCAGACCGGTTTGGTTTGGACTTAAACCACCTGGTAAAGCATTCTAAAATCAGTTCTACAATACATTCTGTTACAAAACAAGACTGGTTACCTCGCAGGCAGACGGTATCATCAATCACAAGCGAATAATTTGTAAAGAGAAACCACTGAACTTAGTCAACTTATGATGAGAAAGACCAGATCAGGAGAGATAAGATCTTAAACGTGCTGCTAGTCATTTTGTAAATTCCGAAATGTTTTTTAGGATACTTAAGGTTTTAAGGAACCTCCAACCTTGGCTGAAATTAGTGACAAGCGGAGTCCGGTTGAATTGCGGTCATTTTGATCAAAATCAACCTCGCGCACACGGAACTCTCGTAATATTTCAACATTGCCGTCTTGTATACCTTGAATACTAAGTGAAAGCTTTTCCAGAGCCAAGAGGTTCCAAGCTCTTCTAGGTCAGATCGTTTAATAACCCTCTCCCGAAGGAGACTTTTGATCGAGTGTCAAAACTTGAGAATGCGCGTACTTAGAATTAAACCAATTTCAATTGCTGCAACCTGTGGGGCCAGTAAATTTTAAGCCCGAAACAACAAGCTGAGATTGATGTTAGAAGGCCCTTGATCCTGCACATCTTTTGCTTTCTGCTCACTGACTATGCATGAGTTACGTAATCTCAATATTGTATAATCGAGCACACGTGACCACCTTTTGTATTTCGCCAGGTATTGTGTGAGGTCAACCCCCTAAATAGCCAACGAAAACATACAACAAAGAACTTTGTATTCCCTTTTTATGAACTATGTGAAGACTTATGAATTAGTATTTAGTATCTGCAAGTATGCTCCTAATAGATCTGACACTTATTTACTCATAGCCTACCAATCATTGTCACGTATTTCTATTTAAATTTGGATTTGTAACACATTTTTTTCCCACTCAGCCCCTGAGGAAGGTTTGTATTGCAAACCGAAATATAGGGTAATTTTGTTAAAATTAATTTAGCCCTTTATTCCGTTTTATCAATTTTTGGTCATATCCGCCGTTGGGATCAGTGTGCCGTCTATATTTTGTATTCTTAAACTTCTACTGATCCAGGTCTACTATAAAAGATTCGGCATTCTCATCGGTTTGTTGCTGTGATTATACACATTTTAATTCCATTTCCTGGTATAGAGTTTTATAATGAGGATGATTTGGGTGCAGGAAGACAGGCATCCGCTCATATTTACCGTTTTCTCCCTCAGGAATGTGCGATCAGGCTACAATTTTGACCCGCCCCACCCAAATGACAAAATTTCCCGTGGGGACTGAACTGTCGTTACGCTGTCGCTGTCGCAGTTCAAGCACAGGGACGGTAAGGTGGATCAAGAACGGTGCCACAGTCAGACCAGTAGATGGACGAATCTCCTTGGATCACCGAAAACTGGTTATAAACAGCACAAGCCTTGGCGACAGTGGAAATTACACTTGTTATGTTACAATAGACAAACTGGGCACAGCTAAATCAAATAAACTCGAGATTTGGGGTAAGTGCAATCCGAATTTTTCTCCGCATAATAATAGACTTGAATTCCCCTAGTTTGCAATCCCGCAAGAAAATCACTTTTGACAAATTTCATGTTGTTTTTGTCCTCTAATGCAAGAGAAAATGAGGTGGTCTCTTGTCCAATGTCCAAAAATTGTGATGATTCATAAGAAAGAGATGTGTCGAAGCCAAAGTTCGTTGTTAAAAGAAGCACTTTCTGTACAAGAGTGATGTACAATTCCAGTAGTGCTAGTAGAGAATGTGTATTGTGATCCCGCTTGGTACTGATCAGTGCAAAAAACGGTAGACTGATCCCCACGGCGAAGAGAAGAAAAAAGTTAAATAAAACAGCAATGAAATTGAAACAAGTACAATATAATTGCCCGATATTTCGGTTTGAAAAACAAACCTTCTACGGCATTCATTTTCTTTTAGCCCCCGTAGAAGGTTTGTTTTTCAAACCGAAATATCGGGCAATTATATTGTACTTGTTTTAATTTCATTGCTGTTTTATTTAATTTTTTTCTTCTCTTCGCCGTGGGGAGCAGTCTATCGTTTTTTGCATAGTATCTTTTGATTTTAACTGATCCAGGTCTCCAAAGATCCGGCACCCTTTTGCATTGGTTTGTCGTTGTGGTCTTGCCGATTTTGGAAGATTTGTTTACTGATCAGTGGCTTAATTCTTATAACGTGTGTATTAAAATAGATATCGAGAGTGTAATATTAGAGATAAGATACTGACTTCTGATATACTGACTCTAGTCTTCAGATAGTGTTTCACCTGAATAGACCCACATTCGTGTACTTAGTAATGGACTGGAACTAGCTTGCAATGGAGGCTCATTCGCGCATCAGCCTCAATTGCAAGCTAATTCCAGTCCCTTACCGGCGATACGAGATCGAGAACTGAGAACTAATGTCGTTCCATTGTATCTTGTTAAAACAAATGAACTTTCTTTTCTGTTCTCCCTCAGTGGGTAACAAACCTCAGATACTGGTGCACCCCCCGGACCACTTGCACGCTCACAAAGGGCAGACGGTGTTCTTAGATTGCCTAGCAACGGGAATACCGACTCCAGTTATTTACTGGTACTATGTTGGTCCTGTTTGGTCTCAACATGTCAAGCATTCTATAAGAAACAATTCAAAATACTCCATCTACAGCAACGGTAGTCTGGTTATTAAAATCCTGCAAGCGAAGGACATGGGTGTGTACGAATGTGAGGCCAGAAATGTCATGGGGTCAGCATCAAAACAATTTAAGATTTACACACCAAGTAAGTTTTAAAATGAAACTAATTGATTTTATATTAGATGTTGGCAATTTGCTAGGCTGATTATCAGCCGCTGTTCGAAAAAGTGAGCCCGAGCTTTTCCCTCAAACTCTCGGGAATCGAACCCTCGGGAACCAAACCCTCGGGAAACGAACCCTCGGGAAAGAACCTTTGAGAACCAGACTTGATAGAGCGACGGAAAGCCACCCTAGCGATTTTGTAATTTCATTTCTGTATTTTTTTGTCTGTTTGTTTCTGTCCCTTACAAGAATTCCGTAAGAACACGTTTATAGCACAGCTAAGCTGGATATATTTATTTTAAAACTTGGGAACCGAATCTAAGTCGATTTCTTTTCCTCTCATCCTTCTAATACTTGAAAATATAGTCGATATAGCATACTTTAATTCATTTCCTTTCTCCCTTATTATTTGAATTTTTACACCACAGTGAGTTTTAATGAAATGACAGAAGAAAACGTAAATTCTGATACTTGTAATAAAATGACGCCATCATGAAAATCACCTGGCCTCGGTTGTTCAAAAGCTGGATAACGCTATCCATCGGATAAATCGCTATCCAGTGGATAAGTGTTAACAAAACAAACCACGCTATCCGCTGGATAGTGATTTATCCGGTGGATAGCGTTATCCATCCTTTGACCATGCAACCCGGGCCAGTACAGTAAAGTTCAAAAACACCATGCAATAGAATATGCACTGAATCAGACTGCAGGAGAGCTGTCATATTCGACGGTATTATATTCAGCCTTCCCATCATGCGCCGCGCGCCCGCGCGTATGTCGCATTGATTGTGTTGGTCACTATATTTTTTGTGGCATGTTATACAATGCTCTCTTGTAGTTTATCATGGAATATCCCTTTGGTTACTTGCATTTGCAAGTGACTCGTGTGATATAATCCATGGTATACCACGTGGGAGCGTTGGATAAGTAATATGTGACGTCATCTAGGAAGTGGTGATAACATTTGACAGAAGATTCATTTGCTGTTAGAGATGACCGTAAGTTTTTGTATTTAGAAAACAGTCATAAGAAAGCGCGCGCACTGATTGGTTAAAAATCGTGTTTGTATAACTCGATGGAGACACAGAACTAGCGCGCGCTGTTGACGTAGTGATGGCGCGAGCAAAGAGAATTTACATTTTAATAATCAAAGTTAACAAGTTGTTTTCCTTTTTCTCGTCGTGGTGTTTTCTAAAAGAAATAGAAAACATGTACTCCGTGTTTCTATCGAGTTATACAAACACTCATGAAAGTTTGGGAGAACTCGAAAAAGCTGTGGAAACACTCGCCTGCGGCTCGTGTTCCCACAGCATTTCTCGTTCTCCCAAACTTCCACTCGTGTTTTTATAACTCGATAGAAACACGGAGTACATGTTTTCTATTTCTCAATTAATGAATGGGTAAATAAAAACGTTTAACAAAATTAGCCAAGCCGCGCCACGCGACGCACGTCACGCCACGCCACGTTGGCTACTTTACGCTAAATTAGGCTTTTTCTCCTCTGTACAGTAACTTTTATAACAAAGCCAAGAAACAAGACAGTAGTCATGGGGAAAACAGCAGTGTTGCGATGTAACGCATCTGGAATACCCGAGCCTGACATAGGCTGGATAAAAGATGAAGGTGGAATAGATAAGAGGAGAATTCGTCAGTTAGCAAATGGCAACCTGTTTATTAGAGATGTACTCATATCAGACGCTGGACAATACTCTTGTATCGCCTCCACTGCAGAGGACTTTAAAGAAATCAAAGTGACCCTTCAGGTAGTAGGTATGGCACAGGCATTTGTTCTTATGTGTGAGATGTATTTTATGCATTTTTCATTTTGCCTCGTGTAAGACATCACAAAATGTAAACATTTCGCAACTACTTTTTGAAGTGAAGTCAAAATTTCAAAACAACGGCCATTATGGATGCGAAACGGTCGAAGCATTATGCTTCGTTCTTTCAGTCTTTCGAGAATTCTACCAACCCTCTCGGTGTTTAATGAGGCTAGGTTGTGTAAGCACGGAAAAAGTGTCTATTGCTTTTATAAGATAATTTTCAAAAGTACACGCGAATCTAAAACCTCACAACCGTGTTTGCATACTCGAATCTAAACAAACCACGCCATCATGTCAGTTTACAGACCCCTCTGTGCGACTTGAGTAAAACTCTTGTTCGTAACCTAAATGTTTACTGCTAGCTTGTGGCGTTATGTCAAAAGACCCTGAGTACTTTTGGACTGTTTTGCTCCTCGGTTTTCAGTACGGATTTTTCTTACCTCCTTCATGTTTAGAGAGTGACGTCATAAAAGTAAGCCATTCTCACAAGCATAGAATCGAGGCATTCCTAGGAGCACGGAGAAAAATCACGTGCGACTTCTATGGAAGCCCGCCAATTACAGTCACGTGGACAAAGAAAGGCTTGGACAAGCTGCCGAGCAGAGTGGAGAATCTTGGAGCGTCGCTGCTGATAAAAAAGGTGGCACTCTCGGACGCAGGTCAATACATTTGCAACGCGTCGAATGCGTTCAGCTCTGGCACATCTTACGTCAATGTATCAGTTTATGGTAAGAAGAAAGTATTAGACTCACAATATAAGCGACTTTGCCTATGGACGGTTTCCGTAGTGTAGTGGTTATCACGTCCGCTTTACACGCGGAAGGTCGCCGGTTCGAGCCCGGCTGGAAACACAGACATTTTTTTCTAATTCTATTTATTTAAGGCGGAAGTACAACAGAAGGCTGTTTTGACGTCGCTTTACGTGGCTTTTCTGCCAATATCTCGTTCACGTTTCAAGCAATGCCAAATCCCTTCGCTTAAAATATAACCAATCTTTTGCGGTTTTGCGTAAATTTTAGGGTGATTTTGGGCATTTTGGGAAAGAGACATTTTTTCTCAAAGGCTAAGTTAAAATGAGAAAAATATAAAATGTTGAAGATTTGATGGATTTGGAAAATTGAAATTTGAAGTGAAGAATTATTAGATGGACACCAACCTGGGGCTCTCTCTCTCTCTCTTTTTTTTCGGGGGGGGGGGGGGGGGGGCGGGGGTGGGTGGGTCAACTGTCTGGTAGTGTTTCCAACTCATTTTAATCTCAACAATTCCCTTTTAAAACTACTTTAAATTTTTTTTCGCGTCTCCTACGAGTTTGAAATAGGAGGGATGAACTGTAA
>JAHPZR010003616.1:0-20518 GCA_019787425.1 Platygyra sinensis | reverse complement strand
TATTAGTAGATTTGGGCAAATTATGCCAGTGGGAAAATCCTTTATGCCAGCACAAACTACGGAAACTTTATTAGACACTGAAAGAGTATTAAGATAGATCATCCGTTGAAATGGTCGACGTCATTGATGTCTCTGGCCGTTAAGCTACACTGTACACACTACGATACTGGTTCATGACAAAAGCGTCTATTCCCGAGTACTTTATACTGGCATAATTCCCCAATACGTATTGTTCTAGTTAACTGGCCAAATGTACATCTCGAACAGCTAAATAACCTAAATCTGTTTGCTATAAAACGGTTCTTTTCCGGATTACAAATGAAGAGAATAAAGTACAAACTTGAGTTTACCATGAAGATTCCAGTTTCTTTTTGTGAGAACATTTTCAGCTGTAGCCATTTCTTATTCGGATATGATTCAACTACTTTTAGTTCAGTATGCTCCAATTTAACTATCCCTTAATCAAGAGAGATGTGCTTGGCATATTCGCTAAAAAATAAACTGAACAACACCAAGCTGTCCGCGCTTGCCATGGAATCGGTAAGAAATACATGGAAAATCTTAGTGACAGCAAAATTTAAAAAAAGGATAAGGAACTATGATATCTGTTGAAAAACGTTATCTTCAGGGAGAGTTTTCCTGTCAAGTGGGCTGTGAACGAACTCCTTAATGGAGAAAAGAGCGAAATGGGGAAGAGAAGGAAGTTTGTCATTGGCTTGCCTCGCTCGCGGTTTTAACGTTTCGCTGTTTCCACCCACTTAGGAACCTATTGATAGCCTACCAAACAAATAAGAAAACATGGTACTTATTCGTTTAAGTACAAGTATTAATTCATTCTATCCATTCAAGTGTAAACTGATATGCTTAAACTAATGCTCATTGCCCGGCGTGAAACTTTCAGTCAGATCATGTTCTCGATATGATAAAGCACTTCACTATAGAGATTAAAGGCCTCCACAGGTGTTCTCGGTATTTGCAGGTTATTGTCATCCATAATCATTTGCGCAAGCTCCACAAATGTCTCATCGGCTTCCATGATATGATTCTCGCAGCACAATTCCTCAGCCTTTAGCAATTCATCATCATCATCTACGGATTTAAGATAACTACTTACTCCGTTTAATTCTGGCAAAAAGTGCAAGACGTCTGGTCGTCCTGGAGGAGATTCTTCATTCAAAGATGACCTAATCTTGTGAAGATTCCAATGTTGTGCAACACGATTGAGTTCCTTCTGGAGTAAAGGCATAAAGCAGAACCTCAAGCATTCTACGTGCAACGGGTTATCATCGCAATATAAACCTAAGTCTTAAGTCTTTAAAAAAATTTATCCACCAATCAGTATCATTATTGCGTAGGAATGACCACCAAGCCTCAATCCTCTGGTTTGATACTGAACGGCCATAAAGAAAGCCTTTCTCTCCAGCCATTGAGTCCGTCCCATTTCGTCGAAGAAATGACTGCATAGCGGCAATGTTTACATTCTCAGTACCTCTGTCTCCCCTTATAGTTCGTGGAACACCACCCAGCTGCTTTACACAATCCAAGAAATAGCGTGTTACGATGCGAGGATTATTATTCGACGGTCCCACCTCGAGCCATAGAATTCGTCTGCTGTAACCGTCAATTGCCCCATGAATACACAGTCCAAATGGTTTTAATTTGTCATAGCCATCTAGATGCCATATAAAATTAGGTCCCTTGGCAGAGTATGCCCTCCGTTTTAACTTGTGTTGCGATCGCCTTTCGACACCATCGGGGTCAAGTAGTTTCAAAGCATGCCGAACAGTCTAGTCTCCCTGCTTGCAACCAAGCCATAATCGACTCGAAGCCTTTGATGCATTTGACGGTATCCAATCAGGCTACCAGAGCCATCTAACTCTCTTTCAATAGCTGCAATAACCTCTTCTATATCGCTGTGATTTCTTCTCCTACATAAACCTTTTGAAAAAAGAACCCTCTTAAGCTGACGAACGCTTAGTCGTATTCCATGTACGAGTAAAAGGAAATTAATTATTTCTGAGTAGTCCAATCCAAGATTGAAGTAACATTCGATCAAAGAATTGCGATCAAAATTTCTTGGTGTTACTGGAATGTACCCTGGCATTGTGCTTATGCACCTCGATAGGCATAAGGCAAAACAGAAGAGACAGAAAAGTAAGCTTACTTTCTTCATCAGTGCCGCCATCTTGTCTCGATTCGAGCCTGCGTTCAACAGGGCTGCGGTGTTGTTTACTGAGTTTTCTAAAAAAATAGACCCTTTGCAGTCCCCTTTGCATAAATGGCGCCTAAATTTGAATAACAATACTTGGTACATCCTTAGCCTCACGTTCATGTTTCAAGACAAAGGAAATTTCACATGAATGTGAGGCTAAGGGTGTACCAAGTATTGTTATTCAAATTTAGACGCCACTTATGCAAAGGGTCTATGTTGCGTTTTATAAACAAAAAAGAAAAAGTTGAGTTTTTTTGTAAAAGCTGAGTTTTCTAAAAAAAAAAGTTGAGTTTTTTTGGGAAAAAAAACCTGAGTTTTTTTTTTTAAAAGTTGATTTTTTTGTTATAAAAAAGCTGAGTTTTCTCAAAAAAAAGTTGAGTTTTTTTTAAAAAAAAAAACCTGAGTTTTTTTTAAAAAAAAGTTGAGTTTTCTAAAAAAAAAAGTTGAGTTTTTAAAAAAAAAATGAGTATTTTTTTAAAAAAAGTTGAGTTTTCTAAAAAAAAAGTTGAGTTTTTTTTAAAAAAAAAAAACCTGAGTTTTTTTTAAAAAAGTTGAGTTTTCTAAAAAAAATTAGTTTTTTGAAAGAAATCTGACTGAGATTGAAGAACAAATAATCGTCCTGAAAAAAAGTTTTTTTTTTCAAAACAAAAAGCTGAGTTTTTTTTTTTAAAAAACTGAGTTTTCAAAAAAGAAAGAGTTTTTTCAAAATAATAGTTGAGTTTACTGAAAATCTTGAGTTTTCCTACAAAAGTCTTAAATCTGCGAAATAAAAATTTGACCAAGACATGGAAAAGTGCTAATTTTAAAATTTCATGAAAATAAAAGAAATAGATTTTCATGTCTCTTATGGGCCACCGTAGGTAGTGAGCAGTACGCACTCAGAGCTCTCAAGTCTCACGCATTGAGCGTGAGACTCACGCAAACAAATACAACCTTACGCTTTCACGCTTAAACTATTATTTCTCACGCATTTGAGATTCTGTGCTCCTTTAGTGAAGTTCCTTCATAGTAAACTATGTTTTATGATATAACTTTTAGTCATTGTTTGGTTTGTACTTGCTTCGAACACTTTATTCTTATGCAGAGCCAGCGAAAAGAAAATTCTGGGATCTAAATACTTACTTTTAAAGCATGATATTTCTGCTCAGAATGAAGGAAAACACGTATTAGCTACTTCCATTTTTCAAAATTTCCTGGGGGAGCATGCCCCCAGACCCCCCCTAGCAGTGTGACGCTGCAGGGGTCACAAACAACAGCTGCGCCGTTGCATATCTCACTCTTTGCCAACAAATCAACTTGAGAGCTCTGCGCACTGGAAATCATCTGGTCGCTGATCACGTGACCAAAACAAACTGAGGCTCTGGGGACGAGAATGAAAGTGCCTATAAAGAAAAAGACTAATTCCTGCTTATGTGAAAGGCTTTTCAAAGTAAACAAGAAACACATTTCGGTGGAATTTGAAATTGCTGGCTTTTCGGTTTCGTGCGGACGGAAGCCGCATTGTGAAAACGAGTCGGACGATGACGTCACCATAATCACGTGATTCTCGGCCTGAATTTTTCTCAAAAGTAAATCCAAAATTATCGATGGTTTTTCATTGCTTTGTTAAATTTCTCCGGCATGGACGAAAACCATTTTGATGTGCCCTTCTGGGTTGCGTGGTTAGCCCACCAAATTACAACTAAGTATTTCCTTTTATATTTTTTACTTTCTCAAAATCCTGCTCACGAGTCTAAAATAGACATTGTGTAAACAACCGGCACAGACTTAAAGATTGTCATTTGTCATCATCTTGGAACATGGCTGATCACCAGAATGGAATATCTGTGTCGGACGATTGATAATCGTCTCAGCTATTCGGATTAAAGAATAATGAAACACTAGAGTTTCCTCAGTGAAATGTCCCCTCAAACTTTTTCGTGATATGAGACTGTATAATCCTTCTTGCTTTACCAGAGATGAATGTTATTTCAGGACATGCAAGAAGAGGAGATAAGTAACTATTTTCGGAAAGGCAGCAGCAGCCGATATATATTTAGATATTAAAATTTCGTTCCTTAATCATTAATTGAGGTAAAAAATTGTAGTTTTTTTGTGTCCCCAGCGACATGAGAAATGAGAGAATCGACAAGCATTTTTCTGTCTTCTTTTCAATTTTTTTTTTCTTCATTTTTTTTCGTTTAAATAGTCCTTGTACAAGAAAAATAGCCACAGTCGTTACTGGGAATTGCTAAAAAATGATTGCGGAGAACGAAGTCGACAGCTCGTGTAGAGAATTAGAAGATTACAGTCAGACATGTTTGACAAATTAGAATATTAGCTGTCAAACCACCGAAAAAAAATCGCTTTATTCAGTAATGACTTTTACAAATCTCTTTCAGCAACAGGATGTTTGTAAACCACTATGAACACTCCTAAATTATGTTCAGTGTTCATGCAATTTGTTCAGTCAGCAAATGTACAACGATCGAAGTCAGTAAACAGAACCAGCGACTGAGTTAATTTGTTCAGAACTCGAGTCACGCCACCGGTTTTCTCTCTTTAGTTCTTCTACAGCTGAGACAAACGCCCAGGCAGGGTAGTGGGGTGGGAGGGGGGACACTCCCGGAAAATATGGGTAGGGTGTGCGGCCCACTTCACAAAACCCTTTCCACTTTAAGACCAAAATCTGTGATTTTTTTTAACCCTATTTATGCCCTGACCAAAAATTAATACATACCCTATTTAAGACCTGCCCCTTATTAAAGCCATACCCTGTTTCATATAATTAGTCACCTAGTTCAGATCGATGTTAAAAGCATTGTGAAGGGCTTTTGTTGATCTCTTATCGATAATGATGAAAATGTAGCTTTTTTATAAAACACCATGCCCAATTCAAGACTTAATTGCCAAAACCGTACCCGTTTTGAGATCCAAATGGTCACAATCGATACCCTATTTATTACCAAAACGGTTAAAACACCTTAAACAGCTGTCCACGGTTGCAATTCTTGGCTTTCAGTTTGGACTCTAACATATCGTTGTAAGCCTTGCATCATTGTTACGTTTCTAAAACACCTTACCCTTTAGGGGCAAAGCCCATATATGGGAGCACCCCTCCCCCCTGGAGTTGTCTCACAAATGAGCCTAAATTAGTCCAGAATTAGCAATCAGTGACAGCACAGCGGAACAGGAAAGGATACCCCAGGGGGGGTCGGATTACCCTCAGTAATCCACCCCGTAAATCGCTTCTCTTCCTGTACCGCGCACCACACTACCGGCCCAGCAAGTAAATAAGAAGCTTGTACATACCTGTCAGTCAAAAGCAGTTATTTTAACGTTTTCTTTATAAGATAAAATAGCTTTCCGCACTCAACCTTTCTCAGAGCCATAGCAACGCGTATTACGTCTCGTAACTTTAAATTTTTAATTTAATTTAACGGAAATTAAAGTGGTCGGCGTGACAGACAAAAATTGCAAACCTTGTATATTTCTTGTGATTCGCAAACCAAGGACATGTGACCTGGTACTGCATATATAAGGTTTCATGCGTAAATAGCTAAATAAGATTTGGCTGCAAATTCTTTGGTAGACTGATTACAAGCATTTTGCCAAAAATGTCAAAATATTTTGTCTATCAAATTTAATCGTCTCTTCGCACCTTTACTAGGCGTTAGAAAATTTTAGGTCTTAGACGAGATTTTAAGAGACACTAAAATCTCAGGTGTCATCGAAATGTTTTTCGTGCTAATGTCTATTCATCATTTTTGGCGGTCAAACATCCTTTCAATTAGCTCAAGTTCCTTAGCTAAGCCTCTTAGCAAGTTGTTTTCTTTTCTATTGGCAGAATCACAAACTTATACGACTAATATATCGCTGATGCACGAAACATGTTATAAACCATTGCAGTGGCTCAAACAACTCGATCAGGAGACGTTTGGAAATTTTGACGAAGAACCTTTTCTGAAACACCGCAGATTCACCAACCGTT
This sequence comes from Platygyra sinensis, assembly GCA_019787425.1. NCBI lineage: Eukaryota > Metazoa > Cnidaria > Anthozoa > Scleractinia > Merulinidae > Platygyra > Platygyra sinensis. The sequence goes on along the minus strand of JAHPZR010003616.1, from coordinate 14,336 downwards.
TTGAAGTCTGATATTTGATGGATTCATTTTTGTACAGCTCTAAAACATCACATTTGTCTTTCTGGCTTGCGCTAGCCTTGTTAGGTAAGTCAGTAAACAGAGGCATTCAGTCTTGTCACATAAAAACCGTACTGAAAACCTACGAGCTCATAAGAAAGGTGACTGAAAAACGCATTCATTCCGAAGCCGCACATAGAACTGGCTCAACCAGGAAACATTATTGAAACTGAAACAGAAGTATTCAGACTTCAGAAACAATTTTCCTTTTCGCGAGAAGCAGCTGCCAACAATATTAAGCCAAGCGGAGAGATTCTGGCGCACCCGGAACTATTCTGATAAATGAGAAAGAACGTCAGAGGCAATTTTTCATGGAACATTGTGGAGTTAATGTGTAAAAACGTTTTCAAAAGGAAGGAAATCTCAAAATGTAGCTCTAAATGTTAGCAAATTTCATGCCTGTCATAAAAAGGATAAATAAAGGGTAAAACGTGAGTGAACACACAAAGTTCGGTCATACTGTTCACAAAGCTATCATGATTGTCCAAATGGACTAAAAGTGTGGCGTTTTATGTTGGAGAAAAACTGACTCAAGATATTTAACTTAGAATGTTGCAAACGATTATCCTTTTAACATTCTGGCACGTTTCGTGTGGCCTTTAACCACCACTGTCACGTTTGCAATGCCTGTGGCTCAGTTGACAACTTTCGTGTCAAGGAAATCTTAATTTTACATGGCGTAGAATTAACTCACTCAAATCTATGAACGATGACAATTTGTAAGATTGCTTTACTGGGATTATTGATGCTTTCGGCTCTTTACAGCTCTTTAGGCATCATTGTTTTTAAGAAGTTGATGAAAGTAAGTCGTTTAATTGCCCCGGTTTGATTTCCGTCCATTTTGTTCCTCGAATCACGCGAGCATTGGAAGTAAGAACTATTGTGTTACAGAAGACGAACATTTCGCGTATGAAGAAACGTTCGGAACCAGTACTGTCCTGAAAACATTTTTTCGGTCGTTCTTCTGAAAAAGTCGAGAAACTGTATGACACAAAGCTTCCGCCTAAACTCTCCGAATCAACATGCCCAAACAGGATTAGCAAGACACGAGTGTTCAAATAAACGTAAATGTAATGTAAATTATGGTTAATACACGAAAACAACCCGTGAAGAATTCAGAAGGGTTGAAGTACAAAGCTTACGGACAAAGTTTAGAGTAGGGCTGTTTCCAGTATGAATCCGGTCAACATCGATTTCCGAGATTTTCCGAGTTTCTTTGCAAAAATTTCAAAGTGTTTATTTGAAAATCGGTTATCAAGATCTCGGCAACCGGGATAAGAATTCTTCATTATTTAATGAACACTCTGGCCTGGGTAAACGGGACTGTTCTCAACCCATTTTAATCTTAACAATTCCCTAAACAACTACTTTAAATTTCACTCCTATTAAGGTAAAACCCCGCCTAAGTATTGCTGGTTTTCAGTGTCACGCCATTCAGAATAGATCAAAATAAAAAATCAAAACCGTTCAATAGATTAAGTCCAGAATCTGGAAATAGAAAGAAGGTACATATGCAAAGACTCTCGCCAAGATTCAGGTCACAGCAATTTTCTCATGGAAGATATGCGAAGAAACGTTTTCCCCAAATTTATAGAGATTTGTATGGAGACGCCATGCTGGTGCCCATGTACATGGGCACCAACATGGCGGCCGGAAACCAGCAGAAAAATCTGTCACTGAGTTTTGCTACGAAAGAGTGAATTTATCTCTCGAATAACTCAAAAACGTAACAATAGTACTTTATTCTAATACAAGAACTGTTCAGATAGCCGAACTCGCCGAAATAAGTCACCTTTTAAACCAACATAACAGCTCTCTCGCCAGTCATGTAAGTGTCACGTCACGCAAAAGCTTAGAAATTCAAGCGTAGTCTATCACTAAACCAAGAACCCATTCGGAGTGAAAATATGTATGAATATTAGTTTTTAGCTGCTCTTATACAGCATGAAAGTAAAATTTCAGGAGGATCAATATTTCTGAAGTTGGAAATTTAGTGACGTCATGTGAAAACCAGCAATTTGGGTTAATTTACATTTTTGTTACCTTTGCTTTATGCGTGTCATTGGCAAAACATGATATAAAACGTTCAGTGTTATCGACTCTCAGCCTGTGACTGGGAATGTTCTTAAGTACGTTCTTAAAATGTTGGTTAATCTTAGCCTCAACGTTCTAAAAAACGAAGGCTCTTATATAAAAAAAAGTGTAGTCGGAAACAAAATGTCTGAAATTTCCCATATGAACAGACAACAAAACTGGATGTCCATGACGGCAGAAGTAGCTTTTCATTGAGGCCGTTTGTTTCAGGTTTCCTCGCAGAAAATTATTGGTGACGCTGATTCACGGTTAAGCTAACTGAGTTCTTGGGTTCTGTCGACGGTAAAATTTATACTCGGGAATTTATATCATTAGAATTGATGTTAAAGGAGCTACGTAACGGTTAAATGGGTTTGGAAAGCTTAGCTAAACTTTCCAAATTCGTTGTTTGCAATCCGTGTCAATCTTCTCCATCCTTAAAGGGGCTCAGTCACGTTTGAAAAGCTTAGCTGAACTTTTCAAATTCGTTGTTTGCAATCCGTGTCAATCTTCTCCATCCTTGACCATCCTTGTTCCTTTATGGTTTATTATTATCTCCTTGATGTTTTTCTATCTTTATAAAGTGTTATTTTTAGGTTTCTTTCAATTTAACGGTTATTTTTTTCGATGTTCAAAATAACTCAAGATGCCGTGACTGAGCCCCTTTAACCATCCTTGTTCCTTTATGGTTTATTATTATCTCTTTGGTGTTTTCCACCTTTGTAAAGCATTATTTTTAGGTTTTCTTCAATTTAAAGGTAAATTTGTCGATGGTCAAAATACCTCAAAATATCGTGACAGAGCCTCTTTAAAGTATTTGACCACTTCACTGTTTCTGAGTTTGTGTATTTGTCTTTCAGTGTCTTCACTCACGGAATCACAATCACTTTTGGCATTGACCACGCAACCATCTTCGCAAACAGTCCAAGCTGGCAGCCCAGTGACATTAAAGTGTTCAGCTAAAACGAATAAAAAGCCGATAACTTTCGAATGGAAGCGTAATAATAACACAATACAGACTGACAAGGAGCCGAGATTTACCATAAGAGATGACGGTTCCTTGAGAATATCAAAAACAGATTTGGATGATGCTGGGATGTACAGATGTATTGCATCAGCAAAACGGGGGACAAAGAGAGGGAAAATTATTCGAAAAAGTCGCTTCGCGAGACTAACAGTTGAAGGTAAGATTCCTCGTCTTTGCTAAGGAAAGCTTCTTTTTTTGCTTTAATTTAAGGTCTGCAGATTATTCTTACCTTTTCGCGCGCGCCGGCGAGGCGGGGCTATGGTGGGCTAAGTATTCCTGTATCAAGTTGCCTTACATGACGTCAACACTGACAAGGACCAAACTTCGTATTTTAGCTTGATTAGTTCGAAAATTATGGCTTTTTATCACAAGAATACACGTCGCTGGTAATTGGCAATTAATGTTAATTCGTTAATTACCATTCTGGACGAGAAAACCGATTTAAAATCCATAAGATTCATTTTTTTAACACTAAGCTACAGACAAGCAGTCAGTTCAAAGTTTTGGACAAATCCGGATTTCCGTGATATCCGATTGAAATAACTAGCGAATAATGGAGAAAAATACAAAGGCGGGCAAATTACTGAATTTGTTTACTTCGTGTCGCAATTATGAACCAAATAAATCAGTTAACTATGACGCGACCTTTTAGAAAAGACTGTGGCAGGTGACGAAAAACGTCAGTTGAAAACGCCGTATTGGTGGCTTCGTGCATACTGTATGAGCGCAAAACAAACGATTGTGCAGGGTCGTGGATTTTCTAACATAAATCTTGGCATCTTTGTTTGCTCCTTTGATATTTTCCGGGCTTTACACCAGTCCCCTCTATTAACTATGTTTAGAGGGAAAAGCAAGCTACACTATCCGTAGTTGAGGTGCTCTCACACCCAGCTTCATCAAATGAGTGATCGATTTGTGTTATTGTTGAATTTTTGTTGTTGAGGATGGAGGGAAAACAGACTGAAAAAGCACAACAGCAAGTTTGACCAATGTTCTTATACTACAATCAGATAATGCAACTGTATTTTTGAAGGATCTTGAAAAATGATGTTTTTCCACAACAACTCAGCGGCTATTTTGGCAGGCTCAAAGCATACCATTTCGATTTTTGTAAGTAGCCGACTTGGAATGTTTTCTTTTTCACTTTCGTCTAGTTTTTTTTTCTTTCTTTTTTTTAAGTCTGTAACGGAAACTACGTCTTTTCTTCTTAGAGTTCATGTTAATTGCTTCAACCGGTCTAAACGCTTTCGTGACTTTATGAAATATACTTCAGGTGAAATAAACAGCTTCCGGTAATGGCTAGGTTTGAAGACGACACAAACAAACTTTAAAGATATTTATCTATCGTTTCACCTGTGTGAGGGCAGACATCTCAATCAATCATTGTCGTATTTTGTTGCTTTTTTTTTTTGTTGCTAAAATGCAGATGTTCAAGTTGTGAAAACGACTTTGTGTGAATAAAGGGAGGGCTTATTATTAGTGAAAGTAACGTATTTAGGGTCTAACAACAGTTACATTCGAATCGAATTTAATAGAACGTGCGAGTAGGAGATCGAAGATGATATTTTCCACCATTTAACTCAGCCAAAAACTACTGAAAATATTTAACCAACACATTTTATAGCTAGAGAGCATGGCCTCGAACTCTAATTTTTGGCAAATTTCTAATCAAAACACTCGGGGAATTTATTTCTACAATATTTTATTATTTCAAACAACATAAGCCAATTAACGGCTTTCGCTGAACTACTCTTGCACCAAAACAAAAATATTAGAATGTCATAGTTAATATATGTTTTGGTTATCTTAATTGAATTATCTTTCGTTTCGTGAAGATAGCACTCTTAAACGCGTTTTTCCCCTTTTATGTTTCCAAGTTAGAGATAACAAATATATTTCCAGTGATTGTCGTGAATAATTTACCCGTATTCGAGGGCAAAAAAAAAAACAGAACAATAACATACAACAAAGAACTTTGACGAGTTTAACAACCATTCCCCTCTATTAACTATGCTCTAAATGTATTGTTTTATTAAAATGTACTTTTGTTATTGTGAGGGTTGTCAGATTAAGTGTTTTAATTCTTCCACTTTAGGGAAGCGTCCGATGAAAGAAAGTTAAGTTTGAGAGGGGTCACGACTTCACAAATTTCAGAAACATTGTAGTTATTTGAAAACTTTGTTATCATGATAGAAAGAATCTTTAGTATGGACAGCAAAAAGAGATTTGAGATTCAGAACTCTCCCACACAATCTTCTCTATTTTTTTTTAGTTCTAAACATGGGAATTGACAGACTAAATTGATACAAAACAGTGGATAAAGTAGAAAGTAAAGAAATTAACTTTAACCACCATTTTAGCTCGAAAATATTCTGTAGATCGATTTAATTTCGACAATGTTTTTTGACCTTGCAACTTGAGGTCAGTTTCACATGGGAAAGTGGCACGGTTGCAGCTTTTCTTTCTCTGTAATGATCTTCTTTAAGATCTTTAAGTAATTTCTATAAAGCAGACTACTAGCGGAATGAACGATTTAAAGAGTTTAATTATTTAACGCGATGGAAGAGAAAGCACATTCTCGTTTTGAAAAGTGAAACCAATGTCGAGAGAAAAAGCGATTGTGGAGCCTGTTCTTTCCAGCAATCCCGGACCGTATAACAAGAAATCTAAAGTTTTGATGCCTCAAACTGTTATCGTCCCTTGATTATGAATCCTGGGCTTAGACCTCTAAGCCTCATTGGAAACCTGATCACATTATGCAAAACATTAAGAAAAAATAAACTTTATGACAAACTGAACAGTCTTTCCTGAAAAACATTTCTGACTATTTAGTAATAAAGCGCAAAGCAAGAAGTTTATATTTTCTGAATTGGACTGATAACTATGCGATTAAATGATTTATTTTAATCCTCGTTATATAACTTTCTTCAACCTAAGGGGAATAAAGTAGATTGTCTTTCGCCGATAACAAAATCTAGAGAGGACTTATATCATTCCAAATCTTCAACCCTGACTACGAATTTCCTGTTTACAAAGATTTTTTCCTTTGTTTGGAATCCAGCCATGTTTCTAGAAAAAGCTGCCAGTTCATAGCAGACCGGTTTGGTTTGGACTTAAACCACCTGGTAAAGCATTCTAAAATCAGTTCTACAATACATTCTGTTACAAAACAAGACTGGTTACCTCGCAGGCAGACGGTATCATCAATCACAAGCGAATAATTTGTAAAGAGAAACCACTGAACTTAGTCAACTTATGATGAGAAAGACCAGATCAGGAGAGATAAGATCTTAAACGTGCTGCTAGTCATTTTGTAAATTCCGAAATGTTTTTTAGGATACTTAAGGTTTTAAGGAACCTCCAACCTTGGCTGAAATTAGTGACAAGCGGAGTCCGGTTGAATTGCGGTCATTTTGATCAAAATCAACCTCGCGCACACGGAACTCTCGTAATATTTCAACATTGCCGTCTTGTATACCTTGAATACTAAGTGAAAGCTTTTCCAGAGCCAAGAGGTTCCAAGCTCTTCTAGGTCAGATCGTTTAATAACCCTCTCCCGAAGGAGACTTTTGATCGAGTGTCAAAACTTGAGAATGCGCGTACTTAGAATTAAACCAATTTCAATTGCTGCAACCTGTGGGGCCAGTAAATTTTAAGCCCGAAACAACAAGCTGAGATTGATGTTAGAAGGCCCTTGATCCTGCACATCTTTTGCTTTCTGCTCACTGACTATGCATGAGTTACGTAATCTCAATATTGTATAATCGAGCACACGTGACCACCTTTTGTATTTCGCCAGGTATTGTGTGAGGTCAACCCCCTAAATAGCCAACGAAAACATACAACAAAGAACTTTGTATTCCCTTTTTGTGAACTATGTGAAGACTTATGAATTAGTATTTAGTATCTGCAAGTATGCTCCGAACAGATCTGACACTTATTTACTCATAGCCTACCAATCATTGTCACGTATTTCTATTTAAATTTGGATTTGTAACGGTTCACATTTTTTTCCCACTCAGCCCCTGAGGAAGGTTTGTATTGCAAACCGAAATATAGGGTAATTTTGTTAAAATTAATTTAGCCCTATATTCCGTTTTATCAATTTTTGGTCATATCCGCCGTTGGGATCAGTGTGCCGTCTATATTTTGTATTCTTAAATTTCTACTGATCCAGGTCTACTATAAAAGATTCGGCACTCTCATCGGTTTGTTGCTGTGATGATACACATTTTAATTCCATTTCCTGGTATAGAGTTTTATAATGAGGATGATTTGGGTGCAGGAAGACAGGCATCCGCTCATATTTACCGTTTTCTCCCTCAGGAATGTGCGATCAGGCTACAATTTTGACCCGCCCCACCCAAATGACAAAATTTCCCGTGGGGACTGAACTGTCGTTACGCTGTCGCTGTCGCAGTTCAAGCACAGGGACGGTAAGGTGGATCAAAAACGGTGCCACAGTCAGACCAGTAGATGGACGAATCTCCTTGGATCACCGAAAACTGGTTGTAAACAGCACAAGCCTTGGCGACAGTGGAAATTACACTTGTTATGTTACAATAGACAAACTGGGCACAGCTAAATCAAATAAACTCGAGATTTGGGGTAAGTGCAATCCGAATTTTTCTCCGCATAATAATAGACTTGAATTCCCCTAGTTTGCAATCCCGCAAGAAAATCACTTTTGACAAATTTCATGTTGTTTTTGTCCTCTAATGCAAGAGAAAATGAGGTGGTCCCTTGTCCAATGTCCAAAAATTGTGATGATTCATAAGAAAGAGATGTGTCGAAGCCAAAGTTCGTTGTTAAAAGAAGCACTTTCTGTACAAGAGTGATGTACAATTCCAGTAGTGCTAGTAGAGAATGTGTATTGTGATCCCGCTTGGTACTGATCAGTGCAAAAAACGGTAGACTGATCCCCACGGCGAAGAGAAGAAAAAAGTTAAATAAAACAGCAATGAAACTAAAACAAGTACAATATAATTGCCCGATATTTCGGTTTGAAAAACAAACCTTCTACGGCATTCATTTTCTTTTAGCCCCCGTAGAAGGTTTGTTTTTCAAACCGAAATATCGGGCAATTATATTGTACTTGTTTTAATTTCATTGCTGTTTTATTTAATTTTTTTCTTCTCTTCGCCGTGGGGAGCAGTCTATCGTTTTTTGCATAGTATCTTTTGATTTTAACTGATCCAGGTCTCCAAAGATCCGGCACCCTTTTGCATTGGTTTGTCGTTGTGGTCTTGAAGATTTTGGAAGATTTGTTTACTGATCAGTGGCTTAATTCTTATAACGTGTGTATTAAAATAGATATCGAGAGTGTAATATTAGAGATAAGATACTGACTACTGATATACTGACTCTAGTCTTCAGATAGTGTTTCACCTGAATAGACCCACATTCGTGTACTTAGTAATGGACTGGAACTAGCTTGCAATGGAGGCTCATTCGCGCATCAGCCTCAACTGCAAGCTAGTTCCAGTCCCTTACCGGCGATAGGAGATCGAGAACTGAGAACTAATGTCGTTCCATTGTATCTTGTTAAAACAAATAAACTTTCTTTTCTGTTCTCTCTCAGTGGGTAACAAACCTCAGATACTGGTGCACCCCCCGGACCACTTGCACGCTCTCAAAGGGCAGACGGTGTTCTTAGATTGCCTAGCAACGGGAATACCGACTCCAGTGATTTACTGGTACTATGTGGGTCCTGTTTGGTCTCAACATGTCAAGCATTCTATAAGAAACAATTCAAAATACTCCATCTACAGCAACGGTAGTCTGGTTATTAAAATCCTGCAAGCGAAGGACATGGGTGTGTACGAATGTGAGGCCAGAAATGTCATGGGGTCAGCATCAAAACAATTTAAGATTTACACACCAAGTAAGTTTTAAAATGAAACTAATTGATTTTTTATTAGATGTTGGCAATTTGCTAGGCTGATTATCAGCCGCTGTTCGAAAAAGTGAGCCCGAGCTTTTCCCTCAAACTCTCGGGAACCGAACCCTCGGGAACCAGACCCTCGGGAAACGAACCCTCGGGAAAGAACCCTTGGGAACCAGACTTGAGAGAGCGACGGAAAGCCACCCTAGCGATTTGGTGATTTCATTTCTGTATCTTTTTTGTCTGTTTGTTTCTGTCCCTTACAAGAATTCCGTAAACACTTTTATAGCACAGCTAAGCTGGATATATTTATTTTAAAACTTGGGAACCGAGTCTAAGTCGATTTCTTTTCCTCTCATCCTTCTAATACTTTAAAATATAGTCGATATAGCATACTTTAATTCATTTCCTTTTCCCTTTTATTTGAATTTTTACACCACAGTGAGTTTTAATGAAATGGCAGAAGAAAACGTAAATTCTGATACTTGTAATCAAAATGACGCCATCATGAAAATCACCTGTACAGTAAAGTTCAAAGACTCCATACAATAGAATATGCATCCAATCAGAATGCAGGAGAGCTGTCATATTCGACGGTATTATATTCAGCCTTCCCATCATGCGCCGCGTGCCCGCGCGTATGTCGCATTGATTGTGTTGGTCACTATATTTTCTGTGACATGTTATACAATGCTCCCTTGTAGTATATCATGGAATATCCCTTTGGTGACTCGTAGGATAATCCATGGTATACCACGTGAGAGCGTTGGATAAGTAGTATGTGACGTCATCTAGGAAATGGTGATAACATTTGACAGAAGATTCATTTCCTGTTAGGGATGGCCGTAAGTTTTTGTATTTAATGAATGGGTAAATAAAAACTGTTAACAAAATTAGCCAAGCCGCGCCACGCGACGCACGTTACGCCACGCCACGCTGACTACTTTACGCTAAATTAGGCTTTTTCTCTGTACAGTAACTTTTATAACAAAGCCAAGAAACAAGACAGTAGTCATGGGGAAAACAGCCGTGTTGCGATGTAACGCATCTGGAATACCCGAGCCCGACATAGGCTGGATAAAAGATCAAGGTGGAATAGATAAGAGGAGAATTCGTCAGTTAGCAAACGGCAACCTGTTTATTAGAGATGTACTCATGTCGGATGCTGGACAATACTCCTGTATCGCCTCTACTGCAGAGGACTTTAAGGAAATCAAAGTGACCCTTCAGGTAGTAGGTATGGCACAGACATTTGTCAGTTACGTGTGAGATGTATTTTATGCAATTTTCGTTTTGCTTCGTGTAAGACATCACAAAATGTAAACATTTCGCAACTACTTTTTGAACTGAAGTCAAAATTTCAAAACAACGGCCATTATGGATGCGAAACGGTCGAAGCATTATGCTTCGTTCTTTCAGTCTTTCGAGAATTCTACCAACCCTCTCGGTGTTTAATGTGTTTAATGAGGCTAGGTTGTGTAAGCACGGAAAAAGTGTCTATTGCTTTTATAAGATAATTTTCAAAAGTACACGCGAATCTAAAACCTCACAACCGTGTTTGCATACTCGAATCTAAACAAACCACGCCATCATGTCAGTTTAAAGACCCTCTGTGCGACTTGAGAAAAACTCTTGTTCGTAACCTAAATGTTTACTGCTAGCTTGTGGCGTTATGTCAAAAGACCCTGAGTGCTTTTGGACTGTTTTGCTCCTCGGTTTTCAGTACGGATTTTTCTTACCTCCTTCATGTTTAGAGAGTGACGTCATAAAAGTAAGCCATTCTCACAAGCATAGAATCGAGGCATTCCTAGGTGCACGGAGAAAAATCACGTGCGACTTCTACGGAAGCCCGCCAATTACAGTCACGTGGACAAAGAAAGGCTTGGATAAGCTGCCGAGCAGAGTGGAGAATCTTGGAGCGTCGCTGCTGATAAAAAAGGTGGCACTCTCGGACGCCGGTCAATACATTTGCAACGCGTCGAATGCGTTCAGCTCTGGCACATCTTACGTCAATGTATCAGTTTATGGTAAGAAGAAAGTATTAGAGTCACAATATAAGAGACTTTGCCTATGGATGGTTTCCGTAGTGTAGTGGTTATCACGTCCGCTTTACACGCGGAAGGTCGCCGGTTTGAGCCCGGCTGGAAACACAGACATTTTTTTCTAATTCTATTTATTTAAGGCGGAAGTACACCAGAAGGCTGTTTTGACGTCGCTTTACGTGGCTTTTCTGCCAATATCTCGTTCACGTTTCAAGCAATACCAAATCCCTTCGCTTAAAATATAACCAATCTTTTGCGGTTTTGCGTAAATTTTAGGGTGATTTTAGGCATTTTGGGAAAGAGACATTTTTTTCTCAAAGGCTAAGTTAAAATGAGGAAAATATAAAATATTGAACATTTGATGGATTTGGAAAATTGAAATTTGAAGTGAAGAATTATTAGATGGACACCAAACAGTCCCCTACCAACCTGGGGCTCTCTCTCTCTTTTTTTTTCGGGGGGGGGGGGGGGGTGGGTCAACTGTCTGGTAGTGTTTCCAACTCATTTTAATCTCAACAATTCCCTTTTAAAACTACTTTAAATTTTTTTCGCGTCTCCTACGAGTTTGAAATAGGAGGGATGAACTGTAAATATCGCTCGTGTATTTCACTCCGTCTCTTCCTGCCACAACTCACGCTCCCACACAAGGGACTGACATTATTTTTTGAGAAAAGGAGCTAGGAAATTTCCGAAACAAAATTCCTACACAGCAGACACTGATGAAGAGAAAATCGTACAAGTGGGCTAGGGTAGCCATGGGAAAAAAATTCGAGCAATTGCTTTCTACTATCCAAGTCCTGAGTTAAACTCAAAAAATATTCTTACCCAAGCAAATTATTGCCCCAGAAATTCCTCGCCCTCCCCTCCCCCTTCTCAAACAAATAATGGTCCTTCCCTAAGTTGATTTTAATAACTTACCTCGTGACCCCGCCGTTGCTGTGGCCATGGCATCAGTCACATTATTTTAGATTACTTTGGCCATGATGGTGTTTTTTTATTTTGCTTAAAGATAAAAACACCAAAGAGATAATAATAAACGAAAAATCAAATAAGGATGGTTAACAGTGGAGAATTTTAACGCGGATTTAAAATGACGAACTTGAAAAATTTAGGCTAAACTTAATTTTCTAGTTGCACCTTTGAAGTAACTCCTTCAAAGCATGAGAATGTTTGGGAGCAATCCGCGATGGACCAGCAATCTATTCAGGGGAAACAGCAATACTCTTAGACAATTCTTGTTGCAGAAATTCTTTCTATTCGCGAGCGAGACCGAAAAGAATTGATTTTTATTTACTCAATCCTGCAACGTATTACTCCTTTAAACAGATCCGCTTCGTTTCCTGGTTGAACCAAGCAACAACACGGCTACTGTCGGGGACTCAGTCTGGTTTCACTGTGTCGCCACAGGCAGCCCAAAACCTAGAATCACCTGGCTCAAACATGGTCAAGGAGGGCGACCTCTGGACGAAGAAAAATACAAGGCACACGAGAACGGATCACTTAACATAAGAGACGTGCAGTTAAGTGATGCTGGCAGCTATTTCTGCATCGCTGCAACGAATGTTGACTTAAAGCAGATAACAGTGCACTTGGAAGTGAGAGGTAAATCTGTGTGGTTAAATTGAACTACGAAGGTTACGACTATCGACGACTGAACCGACTCAGAAGTGACGTCTTGACTAGAAACCAAATTCTCTCAAATAGATTTATATAGAATGTATAGGAAAATGTAAGAAGAATATGGATGAAGACTTCGTTGAGCACAGCTCCCGAAAAGGATCCAGGATAGCGCCATTTTATCTTTGAAATTCCCCGCTTCGCGTACACAAGTATCCAAGCTTGAAAACACTTCGAACGAAGAAACAAAAAGGAAATTTGCTTTGCCGTCGAAAGCCTGGGCTAATTATAAATTGCTAAACATTTAGTTTTAGCTTCCATTTCCTGTGACCAATTGTCTCTCCGACACTTGCCGCTGTGAATACGGCCGCTTCTAACGCGCACCGACTCTATCAGGCCGGGTTTCACCGGGCTATCCCTGCAGACAATTGGCGGCATTTTAGATTTTGATGACAAAAACCTGGCTACAGCTTTCTCGTCCTTATGCTCTGGTCAGTCTCTTTCAACTTTCATTTAAAGTTGTGCCGTTTTTTTTTGGCATATAGAAATACCCTTAATCCATACCTTTCAATTCTCTGGGCCAAGAACCTACAGCAAGTAAAATCAGTTTGTAGATACAGTTCAGAAATCATAAACTACATTTAATATCTGAAAATTCTTACACCCCTTACAATTACACATAACGTGAGATTAGACTCACCCGGCATTCAGCAGCAAATTGATTTGATAAATAATTTCCAGTCGACGTTTTGTTTTATTTTTCAGAAAACTCATCAAAGCAAACTGATGAAGAGCTACAAGGTCAAGTAGAGATGTTCAATTCAGCCCACATGGAATTTAGTCACTCTCTTGCTATTGGGATAATCTGTGTTTCAACAGTGATAAACATAGTTACATCTCATATATGTTTGATATAGCTCTCTAGCCAGAAAGTCGCCCAATCAGTTTATTCAGTCGTTGCAAGTAAATTGATTCAGTTCCCCTCGGTCTGTGAGAACGCGCCATCTTGCGGTTTAAACGAAACGTTTCTGGTGTCAAATTTCATAATTGAAAAATAGATCATAACATGGAGAATTTATCGAGAGATTTACTCGCAGTAATTGATCCAGATATGTGGGGAATCTCGATATAACATGCGTGAGCATTTTGAAATTGTATTTTAGAGTTATTCGCGTTGCTAAAGTAAAGACATTGTTTGTGCAATAGATGGTTGTTTATGGCCGAGTACGTACGTATGCATTGCCTGATTTCATACGTTGGGGGCCTGGGTACGAGTCCGTCTATTATGGGATTAACAACGCAAGACCCATATATTCAGAAAGAGCACACCGAGCTTTACAAAATCTTTCAGTTTCGTGTTAATTGGGCCAATATTGAACAAGATACGGCCATTCAAAAACTTCAAAATTTGCAAAGAAATGTATGGATTTCCGCAATTCCGGACAAGTGTCCGGCAATCCCAGGGGCGGGGGAGAACACTCTACGACGCCTGGCACATTTTTCGTATATGGATCATTCAACGAAAAGTGACGTCACATCCGGTTAAAAAGCGAGCTGAGCGGCAAAATCAAATTTGACTACGACATTATCGTAAACCCTGTAATTAAAATACGAATATTTCGTAATCGGCCGGATA
>JAHPZR010003615.1:0-10343 GCA_019787425.1 Platygyra sinensis | reverse complement strand
CTTTTACTTTCATGAAATTTTAAAATTAGCACTTTTCCATGTCTTGGTCAAATTTTTATTTCGCCAATTTAAGACTTTTGCAGGAAAACTCAAGATTTTCAGTAAACTCAACTATTATTTGAAAAAAAACGCAATCTTTTTTGAAAACTCAGTTTTTTAAAAAAACTCAGCTTTTTGTTTTGAAAAACACTACTTTTTTCCAGGACGATTATTTGTTCTTCAACCTCAGGTTTGTTTTAAAAAAGTAATTTTTTTTAGAAAACTCAACTTTTTTCTTTAAAAACTCAGGTTTTTTTTTTTACAAAAAAAAATCAACTTTTTTTTTTAAAAAAAAAAACTCAGCTTTTTTATAAAAAAAAAATCAACTTTTTTTTTTTAAAAAACTCAGGTTTTTTCCAAAAAAAACTCAACTTTTTTTTTAGAAAACTCAGCTTTGACAAAGAAACTCAACTTTTTTTAAAAAAGACTCAACTTTTTCTTTTGCACTTAGAAAACGCAACATTTTTTTAGAAAACTCAGTAAACAACACCGCAGCCCTGTTGAACTCAGGCTCGAATCGAGACAAGATGGCGATACCCGCGATAGTGACGAAGAAAGTAAGCTTACTTTTGCGTCTATCAGGGTGCATAAGCACAATGCCAGGGTACATTCCAGTAACACCACGAGGTCAGTTCTGATCGCAAGTCTTTGATCGAATGTTATTTCAATCTTGGATTGGACTCCTCAGAAACAATTGATTTCCTTTTACTCGTACATGGAATACGACTAAGCGTTCGTCAGCTTAAGAGGGTTTTTTTCTTCAAAGGGTTTATGAAAGAAGAGAAGAAATCACAGCGATATAGAAGAGGTTATTGCAGCTATTGAAAGAGAGTTAGATGGCTCTAGTAGCCTGCTGATTGGGTACCATCAGATGCATCAAAGGCTTCGCGTCGATTATGGCTTGGTTGTAAGCAGGGAGACTGTTCGGCATGCTTTGAAACTACTTGACCGTGATCAGTGATGGTGTCGAAAGGCGATCGCAACACAAGTTAAAACGGAGGACATACATCCTTACCAAGTGCCTCTAACATTGAAAAGATACTGATTCAAGTATCTCAAATAGTACTGATTTCAAAACCCTTCGGCCTCCACATAACCAAGTTAAGGTAAGCGGGAATGGGGCCATTCTGGGATGATGTTACCAACACAGAGATCCATGCTCTTTACAGTGTATCTGCTCCAACTCCTTTAAACGTGTTACAAAGTCTGGAGCTTAATATTCAAAATCAACAAGAATCCAGAGTTTCAAGATGGCTCACTCGTTACATCAAGAGCAAAGACGACATGTTACTGGGTAGGTTTCTCCGGTTTTGCACTGGAAGTGATGTGTTGCTCCCTCACAACCAGATCAAAGTCCAGTTTGTGAATATGAGCAATACAGCAATGGGACCCAAAGCTCAGACCTTCTTCAATCTTCTCACGCTGCCATAAAACTACAGGACACTGGCGCATTTAAGTGGCAATCCAGATCTGTGGGATTTGAGTGTCTTCCAACAATGAAAAAATGTTCTCATGTAAGAAACATTTTATTTTTTGAATCCTTAATAACAGTTTTACTTTTTGATGCAAGAAAATTTGAACTTTTGATGTAAAAACAGTTATCGCTGTTATACAAGCATATATAGGTGTCACGCTATTCCATTCTCGTTTTGCCACGAGTTGTGTTTCAAATTGATCTTGTCAGATCTCATGTCTAACTTCCTCAGTTTATTTGCCGTTTAGTTTATTGTTAAGAAGACATGGATCACTGTTAATGGTAGAGGAGAAGTGCACCAGTATTAATTGAAACTGATGGTCTTTTCGAATGGTTGAGTTGACAATTAAGCTAACGGAAAGGCAGCACGTAATGCCTAAGGGGCAGTGTCAAACGCCGTTGCAAAGAAAGACAAGTTGAGTTACCGGTATTATTGGATGATATTTCGGTATCTGATTGCTGTTCCAGTTACTGTAAAGGAATTCGTCGTTACCAAGAAATGAGGCGATTTTGTTGTCTATTATTAGATTTGGGCAAATTATGCCAGTGGAAAAATCCTTTATGCCAGCACAAACTACGGAAACTTTATTAGACACTGAAAGAGTATTAAGATAGATCATCCGTTGAAATGGTCGACGTCATTGATGTCTCTGGCCGTTAAGCTACACTGTACACACTACGATACTGGTTCATGACAAAGGCGTCTATTCCCGAGTACTTTACACTGGCATAATTCCCCAATACGTATTGTTCTAGTTAACTGGCCAAATGTACATCTCGAACAGCTAAATGACCTAAATCTGTTTGCTATTAAACGGTTCTTTTCCGGATTACAAATGAAGAGAATAAAGTACAAACTTGAGTTTACCATGAAGATTCCAGTTTCTTTTTGTGAGAACATTTTCAGCTGTAGCCATTTCTTCTTCGGATATGATTCAACTATTTTTAGTTCAGTATGCTCCAATTTAACTATCCCTTAATCAAGAGAGATGTACTTAGCATATTCGTTCAAAAATAAACTGAACAACACCAAGCTGTCCGCGCTTACCATGATCGTAAGAATACAGGAAATCTAGTGACAGCAAAATTAAAAAAAGGATGAGGAACTATGATATCTGTTGAAAAACGTTATCTTCAGGGAGAGTTTTCCTGTCAAGTGGGCTGTAAACGAACTCCTTAATGGAGAAAAGAGCGAAATGGGGAAGAGAAGGAAGTTTGTCATTGGCTTGCCTCGCTCGCGGTTTTAACGTTTCGCTGTTTCCACCCACTTAGGAACCTATTGATAGCCTACCAAACAAATAAGAAAACATGGTACTTATTCGTGTAGGTACAAGTATTAATTCATTCTATCCAAGTGTAGACTGATTGCTTAAACTAATGCTCATTGCCCGGCGTGAAACTTTCTGTCAGATCATGTTCTCGATATGATAAAGCACTTCACTAGAGAGATTAAAGGCCTCCACAGGTGTTCTCGGTATTTGCAGGTTATTGTCATCCATAATCATTTGCGCAAGCTCCACAAATGTCTCATCGGCTTGCATGATATGATTCTCGCAGCACAATTCCTCAGCCTTTAGCAATTCATCATCATCATCTACGGATTTAAGATAACTACTTACTCCGTTTAATTCTAGCAAAAAGTGCAAGACGTCTGGTCGTCCTGGAGGAGATTCTTGATTCAAAGATGACCTAATCTTGTGAAGATCGCAATGTTGTGCAACACGATTGAGTTCCTTCTGGAGTAGAGGCATATATCAGAACCTCAAGCATTCTACATGCAACGGGTTATCATAGCAATATAAACCAACGTCTCTTAAGTCTTTAAAAAAAATATCCACCAATCAGTATCATTATTGCGTAGGAATGACCACCAAGCCTCAATCCTCTGGTTTGATACTGAACGGCCATAAAGAAAGCCTTTCTCTCCAGCCATTGAGTCCGTCCCATTCCTTCGAAGAAATGACTGCATAGCGGCAATGTTTACATTCTCAGTACCTGTCTCCCCTTACAGTTCGTGGAACACCGCCCAGCTGCTTTACACAATCCTAGAAATAGCGTACTACGATGCGAGGATTATTATTCGACGGTCCTACCTCGAGCCATAGAATTCGTCTGCTGTAACGGTCAATTGCCCCATGAATACACAGTCCAAATGGTTTTAATTTGGCATAGCCATCTAGATCCCATATAAAGTTAGGTCCCTTGGCAGAGTATGCCCTCCGTTTTAACTTGTATTGCGATCGCCTTTCGACACCATCACTGATCACGGTCAAGTAGTTTCAAAGCAAGCCGAACAGTCTCCCTGCTTACAACCAAGCCATAATCGACGCGAAGCCTTTGATGCATCTGATGGTACCCAATCAGCAGGCTACTAGAGCCATCTAACTCTCTTTCAATAGCTGCAATAACCTCTTCTATATCGCTGTGATTTCTTCTCTTCTTTCATAAACCTTTTGAAGAAAAAACCCTCTTAAGCTGACGAACGCTTAGTCGTATTCCATGTACGAGTAAAAGGAAATCAATTATTTCTGAGGAGTCCAATCCAAGATTGAAATAACATTCGATCAAAGACTTGCGATCAGAACTGACCTCGTGGTGTTACTGGAATGTACCCTGGCATTGTGCTTATGCACCCTGATAGACGCAAAAGTAAGCTTACTTTCTTCGTCACTATCGCGGGTATCGCCATCTTGTCTCGATTCGAGCCTGAGTTCAACAGGGCTGCGGTGTTGTTTACTGAGTTTTCTAAAAAAATGTTGCGTTTTCTAAGTGCAAAAGAAAAAGTTGAGTCTTTTTTAAAAAAAGTTGAGTTTCTTTGTCAAAGCTGAGTTTTCTAAAAAAAAAGTTGAGTTTTTTTTGGAAAAAAACCTGAGTTTTTTTAAAAAAAAAAGTTGATTTTTTTTTTATAAAAAAGCTGAGTTTTTTTTTTTTAAAAAAAAAAAGTTGATTTTTTTTTGTAAAAAAAAAAACCTGAGTTTTTAAAGAAAAAAGTTGAGTTTTCTAAAAAAAATTACTTTTTTAAAACAAACCTGAGGTTGAAGAACAAATAATCGTCCTGGAAAAAAGTAGTGTTTTTCAAAACAAAAAGCTGAGTTTTTTTAAAAAACTGAGTTTTCAAAAAGATTGCGTTTTTTTTCAAATAATAGTTGAGTTTACTGAAAATCTTGAGTTTTCCTGCAAAAGTCTTAAATTGGCGAAATAAAAATTTGACCAAGACATGGAAAAGTGCTAATTTTAAAATTTCATGAAAGTAAAAGAAATAGATTTCCATGTCCCTTATGGGCCACCGTAGTATTTACCTGCAGGTAAATCCCGATAATTCACGAGCTATGAGTGCGTTAACATTTTTATTATTCAAATTGAATACACTGCAAACAAAAATCGTCAAAGTTTGAGTCAGCCGAAGCCATGTTGTAATAACAGAGGTGTATTGAATTTACACCACGGCTATTACACCACGATAATGACGTCAAGGGGGTTGTTTCGTCACAACCCAGTATCACGTGGTACAAATCAGCCAATCAGAAAATTGGAATTCCTACAGTGCATGAAAGTTGAATAATAATTAGCAATACACTGGTCATACAACAGTCTTAAGCGTATTTCGTAAAGTGGAGGATTCAAAGCAGTGACAGCCCCCCTAAACGTCAGTGTCCGCTGTATTGCTGTATGCGAAAATGGCCTCATCAAACTCAAGCAGCGACAATACGGTTGTCGACACAATCCGAACAATCGGGGAAGCAGTTGGCGTTGTACCTGAAAGGCCTGAAGCTAACAGACCACCAGGTGTCGTGTACGTAAAGTGTTTCTTGAGATGTTCTGTTACCGCTTTATGGGCTTGGGGTGTTTCTTACATTCTTGAGAAATTTAAAGATAATCCTGGAGAAATGATAAGTGTCTTCCGAAGTATTGCCCTGCCAGCTGGTATCGTGTTGAGAGGCATGAGTACAGGCTGCTTGAAATTGTCCCTGCAAGCAGATTCGCTTTCCAGCTTAAAGGAACTTAGGAAGCGTTTCACTGAAGGAGTTCTACAAAACGCCTTAAGTCAGGCTCTGTTGACTCCAGATCTACTTAAATTCGCTGAGGGGAAAAATGTGGAATTAGGAGTTCAAATGGACGAGAGAATCTATCGAGAAGCTTGTCTTGATCTTATGGTGAAGTCATTAATTAAAGGCCATCAAGATGGAAGAAATGCAAGACTGTCTCGCCGCCGCTGCCAGTCAGAGTCAAATATTAATCTAATGTTGAATGCCAGTCATAGCCTCAACGAGTTGCCTCTAGAAGCAAAATCAAAGAAAGAAAGACAGGAGCTAAAAATAGAAGAATATGAAGGCAAACAAGAAACACCACCCAAGTCTTCAAGACTTCCAACTGTCCTCTTCTTAACTATTGATGAGGAAACAGTCTCCCAAAAGGTAATAACTGTTATTTTTAGTTATTCAAGGGTAATTAATGAAGGCCAGAATTGTGTATTTCGCGTTAAATTGTTCTATGAAAAATCGCCCGTGCGACAGCGTTGGAAATAAGCAGTCGCCCTCTTGCCAATTCGAGTGTGAAAAGCGTCGGGCGAGTACGTATTTGGCTAGCGCGATTTTCATTTTTGGGAAATTGCGTTAACTCGAATAGTGATAACAATCCATCACATTTTCTATTTTGGCAAGAATATCTCTAGACCAGTGCTTATTCTACCTTTTAATCGTATTTTTTGAGATGCCCAACTAATTTAGATCAGATGAACTACGGCTTCGCAATGATTATATGCCGCTTTCGATATATTAAAAGTCAGCATGAGAGTGAGGGCTGAAGGACATAAACAAAAGAAATGAATAAACATGCAGTTCAGTTTCCTTTGTTTGTGTCTACTTAGCCTCACTGCCAAGCTGAATTTTAATATATCGAAAGTGGTCCATTTACATAACGGTTATTCGTGTATGAAGTGATACTGTTGCTCTGCAGGAACAAGGATGGTTGCCATTGTCGTTCCCAGATGATTTGTTAAACGGAGTTTCTCACGGTTCGGAGCATGTCTGTATTCTTTATTCGCCTGTGCACAATTTTTGGCAAAGGCCCAGCTTTTCATTGTCTATGAACCAGTTGGAAGCAAGTTACTTCATTTCGAATGCAAATAGCCATAAAATCATCAACCGTAGAATAAATTGTGCGGATAAAAGCTAAATTCAACGGTCGACAGCTCGGCAAAAACCTGTGAAATGTTCTGAGAATTTTGGTCATCCGTCATTCTGTCTGGACTAACTATAGCATGTGAACTCATGTGACTAACCATAGCATGTGATTACTGAACTACATCTCAATGGGGTTTTCAGAATGATAACAATGATAACAAGGGAACAAAAGTAGAGATATGCGCCGAACCGTGAAACCCTCTCTTTAAAGAATGAATCTCAAAGATATCAATTATTCTTGAATAGAAACTGTTTTGAAAATTAAAGTGCCCTCACTCTTGTTATCGTTGAATTTAAGGTCTTTTAGAATACTTTGTCATTGAAATAAAATCGTCATTTTAAGCTAATCTACCTTCTGATTACTATCAGAGCTATGTGCCAAAAACGTGACGGCCTCGACAAACAAATTCTACAATGCCGCTCTGAACTGTCTAAAATCTGTCCAGCTATCTTAGTACAATCTATTCGCACCAAAATCCACGAGGTCAATTCTAAACTTTTTAACCATTTACACCAAATTAAGGCCCATAAATTTGAACAATTAACAGGTCCTCCTAAAACTTGTGACTCGTCATTTGCAAGCCTTAGCACCGTAGTTTCTATTCCAGAAAATCTTCCGCTTTCCGACGCAGAGAAATCCGTCCTCAGTAAGGGCTTGAATTTTGTTCCTATATCCAAAAAACTTGACGAATTCTCGGTTAAGCAAGATGTTGAAAAATTTATTCGCCGCGTTCAACTTAAAGCCTTTTTCCATGACAAAGAGGATGATTCTAACACCTCGGACAAAGATATTTTCGAGACGCTTCAGACTCGAAAATCAAAGTGGACTCCCCCAGAGGGCCAGTTCGCATCTTTAGATTTTTTCATCAATAAATGCCGTCATGACACCAATAAACTAAATTTCAATCGTAACACTAAATTTTCCAACCTTTCTTCGGAAGAGAAGGCGGCGCTACAAAATCTTAGTAAGCGCAAAGACATAATTGTTAAAGCGGCCGACAAAGGCGGCGCTTTAGTTGTTTGGCGGGCCGACCTCTACCAAAAAGAAGCTTTGCGGCAACTTTCTGACACCTCTTTTTATGCTAAAGTCGATAAAGATCTCACTTCCAATAACCAACAAATTGTCAAGAGCACTATTAACGACCTTATAGTCAAACAAGAATTGCCGGCTACTGCTACTAATCTGATCATCACCACTCCTAGAACTTCATGTATTTACTTTTTACCTAAAATTCACAAACCTAACAACCCAGGCCGACCTATTGTCTCTGCGTGTAGTTGCCCTACCGAACTCATTTCTAGCTATTTAGACAAAATTATGGCACCTATCGTCAGATCTTTACCGTCATATGTTAAAGACAGTCAACACGCACTCCAAATTTTTCGTGATTTCAATTTCCTGGGCGAAGACAAACTTATTTTCACTATGGATATTACATCTCTTTACACCGTCATCCCTAATGGCGAAGGTCTTCTAGCCCTCAAACATTTTTTCGATTTACGTACTGTTAAGGAACCAAGCTCGGAAACATTGCTCCGCCTGGCTGAACTAGTTTAAACACTAAACTGTTTTTCATTCGCTGACAGTTATTATAAACAAATCAATGGGGTGGCCATGGGTACCAAAATGGGACCCAGCTACGCCAACCTTTTCGTAGGCTATATTGAACACCAATTTTTCAATCAATACAACGGCCCCAAACCTGACCTCTACCGTCGCTACATTGACGACTGTGTCGGCGCAACTTCCTCCACCAGAGAGGAACTCAATCAATTTATAACTGCTGTTAATTCGTTTCATCCGGCTTTTAAATATACCTGGGAAATTTCCGACACTTCTTTAGCATTTCTAGATATTAAAGTTTCTGTCGAAGGCAACGGTTTATGCACCAGTGTGCACTACAAACCCACAGATTCTCATAGTTATTTGTTGTATTCATCTTCACATCCATCACATGTCAAGAACTCCATTCCTTATTCTCAGTTTCTTAAACTTCGCCGCCTTTGTAGTGAGGACTCTGATTTTTCCTTAAAATCAGAGGAAATGTGCGAGTTTTTCGACAAACGTGGCTATCCTACCTCTGTTGTTCAAGCAGGCCATCATCGCGCCCAACAAATCGATCGGCAGTCAGCACTACAAACGTCTAAGAAGGAGAATAATAATAGAATTCCATTCACTCTCACATTTCACCCTCACAACCACGCAGTAAAATCCATCATCCTCAAAAACTTTAAATTACTTCAAAATGATCCCGATACTGGTAGAATCTTTTCGCAACCGCCATTAATTTCATTTAAACGCGACAAAAACATAGGTAACTTTTTAGTCAGAAGTTCTTTCCAAACGAGTGAACAACCCGGTACTTTTAAATGTGCACGCGCACGATGCAAAACATGTCCTTTCATTTGTAACGTTGAGAAATTGTCGGGGCCCAAGCGATCTATTAAAATCACTGATCATTTTACCTGTACCTCAGCCAATGTCATCTACTGTATAACTTGCACTCTCTGCAAAAAGTTATATATCGGCGAAACAGGTAGACGACTAGGCGACCGAGTCCGAGAACATCTTCGCGACGTTGAGAAAGACGACAAAAACGCATCTAAACCGGTCGCTAGACACTTTAATCTGCCGAATCATTCGAAGCAACATATGGCGGTCTGTGGCCTCTCCCTACATCAAGGAGGCACAGAAAGCCGCAAAACTCTAGAACAAAAATTTATTTTTCAAATCGGCACTCTTAATCCTCACGGTATCAACGAACGCTTTTCATTCAACTAATTTATTCTGTTGTTTTTTCACGTTGCCAGGCACCAACCAATAGCGTAGCTCCATATTTCTCTATATAAACCACACACAACCCACAATTCCTCGATTCGCTCCGACGAAGGGCTAGCGCTCGAAACGTCAGCTTTCGAATCTCTTTACGGTGGCTAATTCACATTATCAACTCAGTTGATAAAACCAAATTACCTTCTGACAAGTTGTTTACTCCAATATCTCGATTCTAAAGATATAGACCCTATGCAAAATGGCTACCTTAAAATTATTCTTTTGTTCGTGTTCAAAATACCCTCACTAACCTCGTTCAGGATAACAAATTAGTAGTTATAAGTCAGCAAAGATAAGTCCCGTTGCTGCCTTCCGCTACCTTCCCCTGCCTTCCTGCATACTAATTAAGTGTCTTCCTACATAATGAAGTGCCTTCCTGCATACCACATGTACATGTAATAAAGTGTCTTCCCGCATGCTAATGAAGTGTCTTCCCGCATACTTATGAAGTGCCTTCCTCCATACTAATGAAGTGTCTAGTCAGTGTCTAGCTAGCTAGGTAAAAATGGGCTCCTCCATACTAATAAGCGTCAATCTTCTTTAACTTGGTTGAAAGCATTAAAATATTGGAAATTATTTGCTGTGTGGCATTCAACCTCAGTCAAAAGAAGTTACACTGATCTGCCCATTAGAAAAACCGCTTGGTTCTTTTATTAAGCGGGAGTTCCGTTCACCAAAACGTACACACACAGAAACTTGAACTGAAAACTCTCTATTTCAATCGCGACTGCAGGTTACAAAACCGCCTCTCTTCCATTTCAACAAAATGTCTAAATCTCGATACTATCTGAACTATCGGTTTTGCTGACGAAAG
>JAHPZR010003610.1:0-27263 GCA_019787425.1 Platygyra sinensis | reverse complement strand
CGTAGAGGTGTAGAGGCGTAGAGGCCTAGAGGCCTAGAGGTGTAGAGGCATAGAGATGTAGAAGCATACATTGTAGAGGTGTAGAGGTGTAGAGGTGTAGAAGAGTAGAGGTGTAGAGGTGCTTTTTATTGATAATTTTTTGTGTAGAAAATACTATACGCGTTTCATAGAACAACCCGTAAAGGTGGTACAGGAGCCATAGGTTGGTTAGGTTTGTTAGGCTTTTTTGTGTGTTCTATAGGGGGAAAACCGCTTCCAGTTGCCATGGTTGATCACTGTCCTCAAACCAGGTTGAAACAGTTGAAAAAACATTTGTATGATTATGTTACATGATTGTAGTTCAGTTAAGGACTGTTCTTAGGAGTTACTGTGTTTCAACTGAAAACAGTTGGAAAAGTGTTCTATTGAGAGACACCAACAGTATCAACCCACGCAAAACAGGTGTTGGTTGAAACTTAGTATGTTTCTTCCTGGTAAAATCAATTCCACTCTAGCCACATAGATAATATGTAATTCCAGAAAATATCCATACCTCCCCCACAGAAGACCCCCCACCCCTCTGGAAATTCCAATTAGGCCTCAGACATTTATGTAAATGTTTTGGCCTTACAGAACCCCCAGCCCCCTCAGGAAATTCCAATCTCTTCTGTGGGGGGAGTATGGATATTTCCTGGAACTGCACATTATAGCAGACTGGATTAAGGAGCAAAAGCTCTTTCCGCAGAAGAGTACCTTTAAAATAACGCACCATACAATAACTTCTACAGGGCCAAAATTGAAAATATAAAATTAACTGAAAAGCTACAATAATCAACAGAGGTGGTATGTCCTGCTGGTTAAGGGTGCTGGATTTCTGATCTAAAGCTACCTAAGGATTTGTGTTTGGTGATTCAGTTCCTCTATGCTTTGTAAACTGACAACTGGTCAGCCTCCAACCAGTCAGCATTTTTAACAAGTTTCTGTTCACTATATGCGTGCCTGGTTCAGTGTTCCTAATTAGTCAACTAGTGCTTATTAACACTCCAACACTTCTAACTAATAAAGCGATTTATTTATTATTATTTGTAGTATTTATTTTAGCTTACCAACATAACCATTAGGGTCATTGCCATCCAGTTCAAACTTGTCATTGAGGTAGAGAGAAACCTCTAAAGCTTCTTCAGGGGATGCTGTCCACTCAAGGATTTTCTTTGCCCAGTACATCCGCAGGAAACCATGCATTTTACCTTCATTGACCATTTGAAGCTTAGATAGCAGATTTTAAAGTAATAAAGTTGTTATAATATGATTGCATGTTAAGCTTATCTTATTCAACTGGTCTAATATTCATGTATGCTTGTAGTCAGGTCTTTTTCCAGATGCTTGTCTTTCCCTCTTCATGTGAAATATTGTCTATTTGTTTCATACTCCAGTTGCTGATTATACAATAATATTATAGTTAGTCAAGGCTACAAGGCCAAGCTTTCTATGGCCAAGTACTCAAAATGTTTTTTTCTTATATTTTATTAATTTTTATTGATTGTACAGTACCGCTCAGAACTAAGCGAACCTAAAACGCGTGTACTCAATGAACCCTTACTGCATTAAAAGGGCCACGCATTTTTCCCAACGCGTTAGCCTTTGATATTCATAACCAATATTCCTTTTGTGATGCTTTGTTATGGCGAACAAAGCACAACTTCAGTTCAAAACAAATGCATGATTTGTAAATCCATGCAAAAGCGAAATTCAAATGAAAACACAGCGAATTACAAGTGCAGTGAAAAATTTGACCTTTCGCAGAACCACTTTGTAAGGGCTGGTTTACACTAGTGACGGAAGCGGAGGCATAAGCGGAGTCAGAATCGGAAGAAAGTTCTGATCTAGTGTGAATCGGCAAGACGGAAGTGGAATCGTAAGCCTCGCTCTCAGCGTAACTCCCATCCCGCATTTCGCCAAACGTACATGTAGCTATGCTTTTTTTTCTCAGGTAACCTCTCAGCAGACAATACTACGATAATTAATACCCAAACGGAAAAACCCGAGAAAACTGCACCCATACAACAGCATGATCCTGACTAACGAAAACAAATGAAACTGTATTTACTACTGCAATACATACCGGTCTGAAGTTTAATTTGTTTAGCTACATCCTACCATCCTAGCCTTTTTTTTTGCTGTTATCTTTGAAGTCCCTGCAGGACTTGTCATAAAGAACGGGGAACTGTCTCACAGCCTCTAGCCGTCATTTTTTTCTTGCTCTAAGTTTGCAAGGGAGTTGTAATGAATTTTTAGATTGGCTGATAATTCCGCTTCCGATTCCGTTCACCTTATTCTCACTGAAGCGACGGAAGCGGAAGCCGAATCGGAAGAAAAAGAAACTCTTCTGATCCTTCTGACTCCGATTCCGTCAAGCTTCCAACTCCACTTCAGATTCTGATTTTTTATTTACACTAGATCGTACTGCTCCTTGCGCTTCCGATACGGACTCCGCTTCCGATTCCGTCACTAGTGTGAACCAGCCCTAACGCTACCACTGAAATAAGGCCAAAAATATGCGGCACAAATTTAATCTTGATAAAAATGGCTGTGAGATGGTGCAGCCAAGGTGACTATCAGTCATAGAAAACAAGAGTGGCTACTTTGTCTGTTGTAATCTCAGCAGATGTACATGTACATGTACTCTAAATGATTGCAGTTAGCTGTAAACTTCAAATATGGCATCAGACTAAAATGTTGATAAAAAGCAAGCCAAAAGGATATAAAATGCTTTTCATACATTAGTTAACAACTGAAAGGTAGAGATCACGCAAGATACTAACTGACACATGAAGGAGACAAGACACAAATTAAAAACAATTGTTAAGTACAATTGAGGTCATTCATACCTGTGCAGCATTCCACAGGTCGTCATGTGTTTGTCCATTTTCAAATTGTTCTCTTGTGTACAAATATTCCCGCTTATCCTGAGCATGATCCTGTAAGGTTTTCTGTGCCCACGCATTTGTCCCTTTGATGGAGTCATAGTGATCCAGATTGTAGAAACAAAAGTTGTCAGCTAACTCTCTCCTTACCACTGCCTCTTCAATGAAGGCCTCAACAGACTCTTTAGATTCGCTGCGGAATTCTCTGACTCTGAGTATTGCTCTTTGTACACTGATGTGACCTAAGTGGAGGTGAAGGTGGAACACTTTTTGTCTGCTTTTTCAAAGTAGAGCTCTACATACAGTAGCTATAAATAAAATATGTTCATGGGTTATACAATGGGAAAGTGAAAAAAAATGAATTTTCATGGAGCTTTTGTCCAGGGAAACAAGAACAGAATGCTGGTGAATCTTGGGTTATGCTTGTTACAAACCTACATTTACACTGTACCACAAATTCCAAGAAAACTCACCACAAATTCTCTTGTCCAAAAACTATCAGGCTTAATGCTACAGCATTCTTTGCACATAAGGCATAGCTACATACATAGTTGAGCTTTGTCCTTTCTCACCTGCATGAAACCAAGGTGACAAGTTACTCAGGGCACTCTTAGTTGGATTGTTTCTATCCGTAGCAAAATACTTGAGCCTCTCCTGACAAAATGTTTCCAACATTTCAAGGCCAGCTTTAGTTCCTGGTTTGGCCCAATTAACTTCTTTGACACTACGATCAACATCAATGAACTCATCCACAGCTTTCCAGTCCACTGTCTTCTGAAAACAAAAACTCAAATATTGAGGTTGGAATGAACAAGGAGTTCAAATTCCAAGTATTCGCAAAATGAACAAGTAATCGATCTTCCTCCCCATGGGCAGAAAAGGTCAACTTTGAACTAACAAACATCATTTCCTGTCAAGGATACAAAGGGCTGTATACATTGTGTAAATAACTCTGCATATAATCAGGGTTGTCAGTAGGTTTTTGAGTAGGAGGTTCCATCCAAAAAGTAGGCAGCTATTTCCATTTTATTTCTCCAATATCACGCTCAGAACTGACCTACTAACATTCGGAGTAACCGGCCCAGTATTCAAAATAGCCAGTGAAATGCGCCGGTTGCCGGCTTATTTTGACAACCCTGTATATTACTCACACATGATAAGTAATGTTTAGTACACTGTCTAATAACAAAGTGCAAAGAAAACCTGTCCAGTTTTTGAGCTTGGCCTTCAGACTGGCTGTAGTCATGATGTATATGTACTGGTACTAGCCCGAAAATAATTATTACTCCTGACCACTAGCATATTTTATTTGTTAATTATTTCAAACAGCCAACCATGCAGTTAGAATGTTTTAAGAGTAATGTATTAATTACTTCACCTTTGCTGCATCTTTTGTAGCATAAGGATGCTTAATCACAGGTGGGAATTCTGTAAGAAACTGCTTTAACTGGCCCTGAATTTTGGGTCGAATAGTTCTTGCACCATACTCCAACTTTGGAGATGCCTGCCAACAAGGGACAATGTTGTGGCCATCAACCTACAAAAATGAAAAAAAATGCATTATTAAATGCTTCAAATAACTTTTGCATTGTGTCTTTGAAATATAAATTAAATTACTAGTTTTTAATAGAATTTACTAGTATACAAAATGTAACCCTATGAGGAAATTCCATGATGAAGGGGACTGAGGGATTCCTTGCTGAAAAATTTACATTAAACCCTAAAGGAGATGGATTATGTGTACTAAAGACATTCATGGTAGAGTGTCTATCTATACCCTTGATATATACATGTACTCGATTGATACTTGACCAATACTCTTGATTGACACTATCAACACTCTGACAACTTGGTCAACATAATCGAGAATCAACTAAATTTTGATTGATTCACAAGTCATCAACACTTGATAGAATCTGGACTGAGTAGCGATCGGGATATCAAGATCGAGTATCGATAGAGAGTATTAATGGACACTCAACCAGATGCCTTTAGTACACATGTACTGAAACCCTTAATCCAGTTCAATAGAATACATAACCACATAATTAAGAACTGCATTGCTAAATGGAGGTTAGGTGCCCGAGACATCCAGGAGCTTCCACTGTTGGCAGCCAGCTCCAAGATGAAATCTTGGAAACTGAACCTTGGCCCCCACGCAGAAGGGGAGGACCGTCACACTGAATTAAAAAAGGGAATGGAAGGAGAATGCTTGAAGACATGTTCCCATGAAAATCAATGCTCACTGTGAATGCTATTGCTGTGAAGGTCGCCAACACATTTCAGTCCAGGAGCACATGGAGCCCAGGTGTATGTGTTGCAGGTAAAATCTGTTCTCAGGTAAAACCAGTCATCAAACTAGGTTAAAGTTGTGATCCTTAACTACCTAGTTTGAATTTGTACGCAACCTAGTTCAAATCAGTTATCAATGCAGGTTCAATTGTGTGCACATTTTTTTTGGAGGGGCAGATGAATAAAAAGGAAATTATGTAATAAAACAGAAAAGAAATTACTTCCACAGTCTCTATCTAGTCTTCTTTCTGTCACCTCCTCTCCCCTATTTTAACCCTCACCTATTCCAAGCACACCTTTTACACTAAGTACTATTCTCTCCATTTTACATATCACCCTCCCCGCCCCCACTGAAACTTGAACAGCAGGTTTTACTTTTTTTTCTTTTTATCATGTACTCACCGGGATTTGAACCGCCAACCTCTAGATCTGCTTCCCACTGTCATTACCACTTGACCATGAAAGCACTGGATGCAAGAGCTCTCATACTTGTTTTAATTATCAGTTCATCACCCCAAGCCCCTCTCATATAAATTTTAATTTATTCATAAATACATAATTATAAATTTTAGTTTATTCATACATGAACTTTGTCTTAATTACTAAGAAGCTAACCAATTCCAAATGAGTGGTTAGGCCTAATCACTAACCTGAGAGCTCAACCCAAACTACTAAGTCATATGCAAAGTTCCCAGCCTAACATGAAAGCTAACCATTCTAAATAAGTGCTTAGGCCTAATCACTAACTTGAGTGCTTAACCCAAATTACCAACTTAAAGACACATGCTCAAATTCTGCTCAGAATTAAAAATTAAACTGGTTTGAAAATTTCAACCTATAGTTTGAAAAATATGAACAAGTTTGAAAAATTTAAACTGGTTTTAAAAGAAATTAAGCCAAAAATAAATTGAAACCATAACATTAAATATGCGCTTTGCATGCAAGCACTGTGCTCGCAACAAAAATGGCGAATCGATGTACAGATTCAGAAGGGTTTTATTGAAGGCCCGAAGAGCTGAAACCTAATTCTAAAAACAAGTCTAGCCCAGTTAACATCTACATTGATGACTCATTAATCTACCAAAAAGTGTATCAATGGCTGAAAGCAAAGGCACAAAACGAAGAAGAAAACTCCATCACAATCAACTGAAAAGAGAAGCGCTGAATAATTGAGAAACAATGGAAAGTGACTGCTGAAGATGGGAAAATACTAGACGAACAGAACAGGTATGTGGTACCAAAGAAAGAAATTTTCACAGTACTGGCAAATTGCCATCCAGCAATAGCTCACCGAGGAAGAGACAAGACAGAAGACTATAATGTTAAAAAGCCGTATTCAGGAATTACACAGGTGGTCCACTTGTTTATATCGATGTGCACCTTACACCTTCAGCAGAAAAGTGTAACAGAATACCAAAAGAAAGCCATTACTCATCCAATAATCAAACAGATGGCTTCATGAACCATGTGCAAATCAACTTAATAGATTTCAAAAATTTGTCATGTTATTATGTAAAGAGAAAACACACACATGGCTTCTTCATGTGTCTGACCACTTTATCAAATATTCTTGGATGATACCCCTTACAGGAAAGCAAAGTGAACAAGTGGCTTAATATTAGAGAAACTGTTTTTCATGTTTGGATTCCCCAAAACACTGCATTCAGACAATGGAGGTGAATTTAGAAACAAGAACATGGAGAATCTGTGTAAAAGACACACAAGATACATTTTGTACATGGTGCACCAAGAAATCCTTCTACTCAAGGTCAAGTAGAGCGCAACTATCAAAGTAAACATTACAAACATCATAAAAGAAGAAGGGATTCAACCAAGTAAGTGGTGTCAAGTCATGCATGAGGCAGCCTACAAAAAAATATATCACTGCATAGAGCAGTACAGAAAACACTTTACTATGTAGTCTTTGGCAAAGAGCCAAACAAAGAATGTCATGATGCTAAAACAAGTGACCAACAACCACAAGAAGACGGTGTAATGAAAAACGAAATGACAGGACTTGAACAAGAGGAAATGGAAAATGACACACCAAACAACAAAACATTGCCAGGTGAAAACAGCACAATGCAGTACAAAATGCTTCATCTTTTTATTCAACTTTCAAAAATGATCCTTAATTCTTGCCCTATAGAAAAGAAACCCTAGCACCAAGCTGACAATACATTGATTAAAAAACTGACCCTTTCACTTTCACAAAGCTAACCCTTAAACCAGAATTTACTATTTACAACTTACAATAATAACTTGTACAAATATTTAAAAGAGATTTAAACTTAAAAAACCCTGGGGAGCAAGAAAACCTCAATAGAAATGCACTTATATTAGAAAATTTTCTCAGAATTACATTTAGTACATGTTTGACCTAGTTGAAATAACACATTTAATCTAGTTTAATCAAAGACTTAACACATCAATCACAAAGTAGGGATTTAACCTAGTTTTAATACAAACTACTAATTTGACCTAGTTTGATAACTGGTATTACCTGTGAACACATTTTACCTGCAACATATGCACATATCACAACACCGCTGACAACACAGGTGCTCTTTGCTGTTAACTCCTTTAAGGACGTTCGCGCCCATTGCTACTGCGCATCTCTAGTGCGCACGCTATTCATTGGTCACGAGCCATTCTCGTCCCCAGAGCCCACGATCCTTCTGGCCTGCGGCAGGAAATCGAGAGCTATGGGAGCAACCATTCCAGGCATGCGCCGTAGATGCAGACTGTGTGAGACCGGATGGGCAGAATTCGGTTATTTCCATTGTTATTTCAAAATGGTTACTCCCAGAGCTCTTGTTTTCCGACCGCTGGTCAAGGGGAACGAGGCTCTGGGAACGAGATTGGTCACGAGCCATTCTCGTCCCCAGAGGCCGCGATCCTTTCGGTCAGTTACGGGGATCGCGACCTCTGGCCCAGTCCAACGACATTCCGGTTTTGAATGGTTTTGTAAACACAATAGATTCAGACCAGAACCAATCACATTTGTCAGACTCGGCTCTGAGCATGCGCAGAGGGACGGGAAGTCCGTGAAATGCGGACTTCCGGAGTTGGACCTGGCCAGAGGTCGCGATCTCCGTAACTGACCGAAAGGATCGCGGCCTCTGGGGACGAGAATGGGTCACGAGCGTGCCACGTCATTTTCAAGCGTGCGCACAGAGCCGAAAACTCAACAAAATATAGAGCTGATGACCTTTACGTTAACTTTGTGTGCGAATATTTTTGTTGGATGCTCGGTGACCCCCAATTTTTTTTCGGCAGATCACTTCCTTTTCTGATTCTTTCCATTATACTAAAAAACAAAAAAAATCTGTACGTGGGAAGTTTTAATTATTTCTCATATACTATTCAAATAGGGTCGAATTGGTACGTGGATACAGGTGTGCATAAAGGCGGCGAAATACGAGATACAAAAACCCTCAACTTGTCGCGCAACATTGTTTCGTTGCAAGTTTTTGTCGATGTTTCCCGTTTTTCACCTTGTGTGATCAACTTGTCGCGCAACAAAAACATTTGTTGCGGGTTGAAAGAAGTTGTTGCGAAAAGTAGAGCGCGGGTCTACTTTGAGCAACAAATTTTGGCTTTGTTGCTCGTTTTTCATCAAGCTCACAACTTGTCGTGCAACAAATCTGCTAGTGCCCTAGCAAATCAACCAGTCAGCGCGCCGCATTTCTTCAACCCGCAACAAATGTTTTTGTTGCCGGTCAAGTTGATCACGCAAGGTGAAAAACGGGAAACATCGACGAAAACTTGCAACGAAACAATGTTGCACGACAACTTGAGGGTTTTTGTATCTCGTATTTCGCCGCCTTAAGTTAAAAGTTGTATTTTTTAAGGCTAATTTTAGTTGATTTAATGACATATGTAGCAAAGATCAATCAAATAGGCCTATATATGCTGTGTTAAACACACATAACTTAGATATGATTCTTCAAATTAACTTTATGCCGATAGTAATGAATCTGGGCAAAATCGCCTCGAATGACTGGAAATCCTAGAAATGTAATGGTCTGTGATACGCCTTATCTTCAAAACGAGTTCGGTGACCCCTGATTTTTTTCACGTTTTTAATCTAAACTTATCATTTTCTACCTGCTGACAAAGTTTTAAAAAAATCTGTGCGTGGGAAGTTTTTGGGCGCGAACGTCCTTAAATTGCATATAACCGCATAATTAATCACAATATACAAACCTGGCAAACTGGAACATTTTTTGGTAACTTCTTGGCAGCATTCTCCAGCCATTTCAGTGGTGTTCTCACTGGTGTAAAATCTGTTACAACACCTCCAATTTCCTTGGTTTTAATAAAATCTGCAAGGACTTTGTCTGGTTCACCAAGAAGCATATGAAAGGGAATATTTAACTCTGTCAGCTCCTGAAAGAAATTGTAAGGTTGCAAATAAATCTTTGCATTATAAGCTGAGATTGCCAGACCTTGTACATGTATATTGGTAGCCAATCTGTTAAATAAGAAGGCAGCCCATACCTTTTCAACCTCTTGGAGACCTGTGATCATAAAATTGTACTGCCTGTATGCAGCATCAAGGTATTTAGCCGGCAAACAGAAGCACACAACAAGTGGTACTTCCTGTTTAAGGGCCATTCTTTGGGCATACAGTAAAGCCCAGTTGTCTGTGAATGAAAAACAAATACAGTCAACAAAAACACCCAGACTACCACTGAAAACAACCAGTGCAATTCAGTGAAGAGATACATCAAATTGCTCCAGGAATACATCAGTGAACATCAAGATTTTACAATGTTGGTTTGCAACATGGACAGCAAAAATTAGGGATGACATAGAATTAAATATTTCCCAACTTGAGGAAACCAGCCCAAAAAAGTTACACTGAACCCTTTTTTCTTTTTTTTTCTTTTTTTTTTGGGGGGGGGGGGGGGGGGGTTGTGCTACAGAATAGTGGGTAGGGTTTTCTGAGGTTCTTGTATTGTGTTTCTAGTGTGATCCTTAGATAGGGTCTCTAAATTGTGTCAGCTAAAATTTCAGTGCCTAAATGACCACCTTTAGAAATGGAGGACATGAACTATTCATAACCTGCCAAATTATGTTACAGGGACAAAATAAAGTTGAACCATTCATACTAGTTAGTCTTAGGTCTTGTTTTTCCTTTGAATAGGGCGTCATTTTTGGGGTGTGGGCCTTAGATATAGGGTGCCAATTTTTCTTTGCTTCATCCTTAAATATATTTACGGTCAGGGTTACATGTAAACCCTTTGCGGCACACACCTCTCACCCCCCATGCCCCAGGACTGAACTATCAAAGAGGGGTTTGTAAATCCACTCTCTAAATATGATCTGCATCACCATCTGAGGCAATCTATATTTAGTCTTATGACAAAATTGATTCCATATCTGTTATGATCAAGCTGGGAAGTAAGTACTTCTAAAGAAATTTTCAAAACTATCTTGGCAAGCCTCTGACTGCAAAATTGCGATTTATCTATTCAGTGATAGATCACAGATGATGTCAAAATGTGGTGAGTACAAAAGTGGCACACAAGCCATTAGATAAGTTTATGTCACTGATGTTCTTACCACATTTTTACGTCTTCCGTGATCTGTTACTAAACACATGCACTGCAACATGGAATACTTTATACTTTTATACTTTATACTTTATATACTTTATTTTTAACCATAATTTAAAGAATTAAATTTAAATATCTACAAACCCGCTTGTAGCATAGCTAATCTAGGCGGGTTGTATTAATTATAGTCATATTAACTTATCTGTTTTAAATAATAAAGAAACAAAATATGTTAATGACATCATCTGTACATCTGTTCTACAAGAGATCATAAGTAAGAACCGATCAAAATGCAATAATGATAAAATTTGACAGTTAATGAGTTAAATCTAGCATACATTATTTATGCACTTGTCATCGGCTTCCCCGAGGGGGGGACCCCGGGCTGATGTGGGGACTTTGCTAACTGTGCATTTCAAAGTTCTTGTATTTCCCCACCCATGGGGGATTTTTTTCTTGCAAAGGCCCCAGTATTTGACGAAGCCATGCACCCAACTGGATTTGAAGATGCACTTCAGAACTTTATTTTGGTTCTTTGAACAGTTGGCCAACACTCCGACTTTGCATTCTGATAAAAATTGAACTCTAAATATTATTTCTTGAATACTACATTAGCTACTCGCAGTCTGGTGAAAATTTCAACTTTTCTTCCCGTCCTGAATTCCCCAGATCCTGTTTTAAATCTATCCGGACTGTCTTGCCATCGATCGAACAATCGATCGTTCCCAATCTCTTCTGGTTGAACAGAAGCAAAGCCCGCACATTCTCCCCGAGAGTAGGGCAGAATCTAAGTCCCCACATTTCCCCACCACAAGGGCAGAAATTTGTTGCAAAGTCCCCACAAAGTCCCTGTATTCCCCCACATCAGCCCGGGGTCCCCCCCTCGGGGAAGCTGATGACAAGTGCATTATGCTTAAGATAATGTCTCCCTAGCCCAACCAATGCAAATAATTATGTCCAAATACACTATTGCAAATCACAATAGCTGCTACTGCCGGTAAATCGACATTTCTTTCCACAGTTCTGTATCAAAAAATGTTTATAAAATGTAACGCAATGCTTACACTACATTTTTAAAAGTTAATTCAGGGATTGTGTTACGTAACAAAATCAAGTGCCTGCTTTGAGCTAATTCAAACGTCTCTTTTCTTATAGTCCTCGCTCGTCGTCGCGCAGCACAAACATTAACAAGTTTCCGTCAAGACTCTCGCCATCACCTTTATGCTTTTCTTCGCTTGACTTTGAACTAAAATCCTATTGGGCAAGTTTACAGAGGCGCTCCAGCTAAGCTTGCATACAACATGTTTTACGGCTTACCTTGAACTCGTTGTTCCCGCCACATCCAGTAAGCGATTCCTTTGCAAGTCTCTGGCATATCTGCATTGGATGTAATAAGCCGCACTCTCTTCTTATCGAATTTAAAATCGGCCACGGATTTGCAAACATTCTGTCTCTTCGTTATGTATGTGGCGAGAATACTTTCGTCCCCACCATTGTTGTCGCTTTTTTCAGCGATTTCTTTCTTGCTTCGTTTAACTGGAGGTTCGCTCGCCATGTAGACAAATCTTAGATTACTCCGAAATAACTTTTTGTGTGAACTCGGTCTAGAAAATAGGTGGAAAGATCGGAGCGAGGAAAAAAATTCAGGGAAAAGTTTCCTTGTCAACGAAGAACAAGACATCCACTTGTTATGTAACGCTAATATTCGCGCGTTTTTGTCCGTGACATAACACGTGACTATTCTCTTTCAATGCTGACTCTTTCCCAGTCCTCTCATCTTCCTTCCTTCTCCCAGTTACGGTGGTACATCACAGACTCTTTGAACACAGCACTGGCAGTCCTGACACTTCCATTTCTAGTCGGTGAATATTACACTGTTGGAATTCGATAAATTTTAACATCACAACAAATACAGTGTCAACCGAAGCGATCTCACTCTGTTATTAATTTCTGAGAGAGAGGATAAAAAATTTCGTGACTTCACGGGAATCCTTATCAATCTAGACTATTATGGTTGAAGGGAATATACGTTGTGGAACAGCGCTTCTCGTAAACTCCGATCTACAGTACCCTCGTCCCAGAGGTTTTTCTTGATTTTTCTCTTTCCTCATGCGGAGAAAAAAAATCAAGAAAAACCTCTGGGACCAGGGGAGATCTAAAAATGCAAATTTAAATGCAAATTTAATGTCAAACACAGGGAGTGCTTGCGCAATCACCCGAGCCAGAGGCTCATGATAAAGTGCTTGATAATTCCAGATCGAATTGGAATTTGGATATGTTCTACAGTTTCTTTAAGGACGTTCACGCGATGGGTTTTTTTAATTTTTACTGCAGTAAGGACCAGTAAGATAATGAGTTACTTGTGTCAGAAATGCAAACAAATGGGGTCACCAACTTTCACCGTTTCAGAGATAAAGCGTATGGAAAACTAGTAAAGGGGGTAAGTTTCTAAAGAAACTGTGGTGCTGGGTCGGTGGGAGTATTACAAGATAATTTGGTTTTATCAACTGGGCTGATATACCGTAAAAAGATTCGGAAGCTGACGTTTTGAGCGTTAGCCCTTCGTCGGAGCGAAAACAACCCTGATTTTGAAAAATTGGCGCACGTAATTCAGCATGGTGTACAGGGGTTTATAGTTTAAAATTATTAAAAACTGGATCATTGGATAATGCAATTCGAGAGTTTTCATTCGCTTAGCCATCATGGTATATGAGCCATTATACCTTGATCTACAAAAATGGCGAGCGTATGCGTGATTTTTTGGGCCTTTTTGTTTTTATTGTAGTCTAGTTTTCTATATTTTGGGGGCGTTTTTAATAAAACAATTATTCCACTCGCGCTTGTTGGATATGAGATGATTATACCATGATCTACAAAAATGGTGAGCGTATGCGTGATTTTTTGGGCCTTTTTGTTTTTATTGTAGTCTAGTTTTCTATATTTTGGGGGCGATTTTAATAAAACAATTATTCCACTCGCGCTTGTTGGATATGAGATGATTATAGCCAACACGGCGCTACGCGCCTCGTTGGCTATCTACCATCTCATATCCAACGCGCGCTCATGGAATAATTGTTAAATATCGAAGGTAAGTCCACAGAGGAACACGATGCATAGGTCGCGGCCAGGCTCACTGTGTGTGACACGTGACATAACATAGGGGAATATAGAAAACATAAAAATTAATTAAAAATAGTCCTCTTCATCTTTCCCTCATTATGAAGGAAAGGTGACTGAAGAAGACTGTTTTCCCCAAGACTTCGTGTACGTATTAAGGACAGCAAGAACTCACCACATGGTAAGTTTCATCGATTTTTATTTCCATTTTCTAGCAAATTTTCAGACCTAAACTTCGCTTCATATGTTCTCTATATTCCCCTATGTTATATCACGTATCACACACAGTGAGCCTGGGTTACCTAAGCACGATCTTAGTCATATTTTGTAGAAGTGAGTCTGTTGCGTAAATAATTGCTATTGTTACCAACGTTTTCACAAAACTAACTTAAATCTTCAAAAGCCATTTGAAACCGTCGCAAAGATAAACGAAGAGCTAGAAAGAACGAAATTCGATGGTGCATCTTGCAAAAAAAGTCAACTTATAGTCGATCTATTTTCTTCATTTTTTCGTTTAACTTAAAAAATCGGTAAGGAAAGGGATCCATCAAAAGAAAAGTAGGGGTCACTGAACGTCCAAGAGCGTTAAATCCATAAAAAGCTATAGCAATAGCCATCTGCCCTATCATTGTTCATTTTATTGCTTAGCGCGCGCGCTCATGCATGTAGCGCGTCAACCTCGTTCCCAGGGTCTTTTCCCTCCAAGCCAGGGAAAAGACCCCCCTGGCGGTTTGGGGGGAAGCAAACCGCCAGAACGTAAAACTCGCCTAAATGGCTCTAAACCACCTCCAGGAACTCAGAGACATCAAAATAACGCAATGTAATTATGAGGTAAGCCATTTTTATTGAAATTGTTTTCCACAGGTAGCATTTAGAGCAATTTTCGAAGCATTCCCATACATTGTCTTGTAAAAGGCTAAAATCGTAACGCAATCGTCAACAGACTAATGTCACGTATTAATCGTATTCAACGTCTGGGCCGCCTGTGACGTTAACTGCGTCATTACAGCTTTGAATGAGAATACACTAAGCCGGCAACCCAGGACGTCCCACAGTACCATCTAACAGCCACTCTACAAAACGCATCCTCACAATTCGTCGACTATCACATTAACCCTCCCATCTATATTCCTTGGATTCACACATTAAAGACACAACTGACTTCCTTAGCAAACTCCCTAACCTCGCTACACAAGGAGTGGTTATTAGCCGAGACAGTAAAGAAGATTGAGTCAAGAAGGAGGAAGAAAGCCATGGCAAACAACAGTTACACGACAGAGGAAAAGGCAAGGGCACAAAGAGTATACAAAAGCCAACAAAGAGGTCTAGAGAAACATCAAGACACACAACCAAACTCATTTAGAACCGCTCCTACGACCAATGCTTTCTGTACATGATTTTTTAGTTTAATTATTTTAGTTTTTACATCTTCGAAGATATTAGCATAATTGTTTGCTATCTGTAATTCGAAGTCGAATAAAGGGTCTTACTTTTTACTAGCCTGGCAGAGGAGGTATAGAAAGCCGCGTACAGTGGAAACATGTAGCAGCTGTATTATACCACCAGGAAAAAACACAGGGAAAAAACACAGCAGATACCAGCAGAACGGGAAATGGGAGGAAGGAGATAGGTATGGATAGGGCACATGCTGAGGAAGCCAGTGGCTGGTACCATGAG
Source organism: Platygyra sinensis (assembly GCA_019787425.1). NCBI lineage: Eukaryota > Metazoa > Cnidaria > Anthozoa > Scleractinia > Merulinidae > Platygyra > Platygyra sinensis. The sequence continues at coordinate 11,710 of JAHPZR010003610.1, read as the reverse complement.
ACAAGCCTTGTCTTGGAACCCTCAAGGGAAAGGGAAAAGACGCAGGCCGAGAAACGCCTGGGGCCCATTCTGCTGTGGACAAGATTGCTCTATTTGCCCGGCCTTACATTACGAACGGTCTTACACAATCTGCTTTCCTCTCCACAGGTGTAACCCGTCACATCACTTCACACAACTTTTAACTCAAAAAATATAATCTGCATGATACAATAGGTTAAACCAAGCGACGCCAGAAGGACAGTGTCAACGACCATCATATCGAGTCGCTCTGCCGACAAACTTAACATTAAATCCAAACCCACCACTGTTGCGAACTCCACAAATTGACCTCGCTCCTAATGTGTGGCTTCATAGCTCAGTTGGTAGAGCATCGCACCGGTATCGCGGAGGTCACGGGTTCGAATCCCGTTGAAGCCCTGATTTTTTCAGGCTTCTTCTTTCCAATTGCTTATATTGGAAAATTTACTGCGATTGTCGCTCTTCACATTCATCTACAACCGCAGTACAAATATGAATTATTTCATATATATTTCACATCACTAAACTGCACGGGAAAATATGAACTCAATAAATTGACCTCGCTCCCAATGTGTGGCTTCATAGCTCAGTTGGCAGAGCATCGCACCGTATCGCGGAGGTCACGGGTTCGAATCCCGTTGAAGCCCTGATTTTTTCAGGCTTCTTCTTTCCAATTGCTTATATTGGAAAATTTACTGCGATTATCGCTCTTCACATTCATCTACAACCGCAGTACAAATATGAATTATTTCATATACATGTTTATACAATAACAAAATCAATGCGCGCGCTCTGATTGGTCAATCAGCTATGGTTTATTGTGCCGGTAAACCCATGGAAAAATCGCGCGTCTTCTCAATTATTATATAAAAGCAATAGACCACAAGTTTCTATGGTTTATAGGCTGATAAACCACTTGGGGTGTTGGTAGAACACTCAAAGAATTCGTAAATCACTCGCCTGCGGCTGGTGATTTACAAATTCTTCTCGTGTTCTATCAACATCCCGCGTGGTTTATCAGCCTATAAACCATAGAAACTTGTGGTCTATTGCTTAAATATTTCACATTGTCAGCTTTCTCATCCTAATCACTGCTACTCTGACATGCAACAAATTCCACTTAAACTTGTCCACTCCTCACGTGTTTCTGTCAGAAAGCCACTCTTTTAGTTTCGAAATAAGTGTTACGACTATATAATATTGTTGTTTCATTTCTATAATTTAGCTAGTAACATCTAAACCTGAAGATGCCTGATCTGGCCATGCGGAATATTAATTTAAATATACCACGTTTGTGTCTTCCTTGCAGTAGTCTTTGACTTCTTATCGTTTCACTTTGAGACAAGGCATCCTTGAAAAGAATCTTTACAAAGAGCAAATGGCGATTTTCTCTCTTTTTTTGTATTTTATTAATTTTTATAGATTCGAAGTTACATACATTTTTTCACAAACAAACATAATTCACATAAACAGACAGACACGGTACATCATATATTTACATACTAGGCACCCCACAGTTCCTCTTAACTCTCTTCTGCTTCTAAATATAATACTAGTACAGCGCTGCGATTTTCTCTTGATCGCGACCAATCCACTCCCATCCCGTATGGTCGAATAGCGATCTATTCTTAGTCTTCTCCACGCTGACAAGAAGAGCCCATCATTAACCGTACACTTTGAACTACCCTATATTCGTGGCACGGCATTTACACGGACCGATCTATTTTTAGTTTGAATTTACCACGTATTCAGACGTCGCCAAGCACGGATTTAATTTTTAACCGGCGTCATCATTTCAGCGGAAGAAGTGATGGGCTTCTGATGTGGGGTAAGCCATTTTTCTTCCTTTCCGCGATGCGCGTTCATTTAGACCGGAACTGACCTATTTCGCGGAAAAAGAAGTCAAATCGGGTATGTAAAAACGCCGTGGCTTAGTATGGGAGTTGCACGCACCTAACTAATGGGCTCCTAGGTCCAACTTCTTACCCTTTTGTATGGGTTTCCCTGTTAAATACTTGTAACTGAAAAAAAATTCTTCCCTTTCACGTGCAGCGTCTATTTTAAACCCTTGGAATGAAGATAATGAACACTGAATAGTCTGAATACTACGGGAGAACGTCAAGAATTACCAGAAGAAATGTTATCCAAAAACAGGTTTCATTTATAACACAAATAAGAAACAAAATGCATTATTTTGTCATGTTTGTAGCCGCAGTTTGTTCATTATTTCTGTTTAAGCTGAAATGGCTGAAGAATAAGAGTTTTTACCACTCAGGTTTCATTTGTCCAATTCACGTTCATGTTTTATCTAAATGACAGATTTCTTACAATTTCAAGCTCTTTTTCAAAGCAGTTTCCAGGACTTTCCAAGACTTAGATTTTGATGGGTCATTATAACTACTCTTTATCAATTGATGCTACAATCATGGTATCAAAATACTGCCCAATCACTGGTGAACAAGTTGGTATTATTTTCGTGACAAAATAGGTTACCATAGCAACACTATGACCTGCTAGAAACACCCTTAATTCAGCTTTAAGCGTTTATATTTCAAAAACGGCACGGTGAAATTTTTTCTTATTATAGAATTTTGATAAGCAGGATAAGGTGCAGCTTTTGGCAAAGTTTGAAAAAATTCTGTACAAGGGGTTCAGAGCCACCTTAAATTTTCGAAAATTTAAGGTGGCTCTAAACCCCAAATAATTTTTTTATTGAGGAATGTGCTGGAAACTGTTAAGAGCCACCTTAATAAAGGGGGGTTTCACCTGAGTAGGAGTGAAATTTGAAGTACTGAGTTTTAAAACGGAACTGTTAAGACTAAAAAAGGTTGGGCACACTGCCAGACAGTTGAGCCCCAGGTTGGTAAGGGACTGTTTGGAATCCATCTACTAATTCTTCACTTCAAATTTCAGTTTTCCAAATCCATCAAATCTTCAACATTTCATATTTTTGTCAGTTTATCTTTTTCGCAAAATGCCCCAAATCACCCAAAAATTTACAGAAAATCGCAAAACATTGGTTGACGTCTTAAACGGAGGGATTTGGCGTTGCTTGAAATGTCAACGAGATCAGAAAGGCGATGTTAAGCGGCGTCAAAACAGCCTTCAGGTGAAAATCCCTACACTTTTATATACCTGATAGCAGAAAAAGGAAAAAGGAGGAGAGAAATATTGATACTTTGGCAGCTTTTAGGAAAATGATACGAAAAAAGGATGTAACATCGATTGTTGAAGGATGTGGGACTGAATGCCGCTTATGCTTGCGTTAATGGGAACTGTGAAATCTATGCATATTGATTTATTCTAGCATGTTTGTAAATAATTGTATTTAGTAATATTTAGTATGTAGTAGTATTTGAGTAGTGTACATAATTTTAGGCTTTTTATATATGTTTTATTATAGTTAAATTACTTTTAAATGTGTCCCCAATTAGTGCCAAGAGGCGCTAGAACGCTCAGACACTAATAAAGGTTATGTTATGTTATGTTCCCCTTCGGGGCGGAGCCGTCCTGTGTAAGCCCGCCGTTGTATAATAGGATTTAACGAGAATATGATACTGTAACATCTCGTTAGACCCTCGTTAGGGATACGCTAGACAGGGATTTTCGGGAATTAACCTGACAGTTGACCTGATTTTCTCGACTAACTTAATCAAACAGCTTACAATAACATCTCGTAAAGCCTTTTACGCTATCGATTACAGAATGTAAAAGAACAAAGGCTTTGTATTCCTTTGAATTTTTTTTAGCATGTGCCTGTTTTGACATTTGCCATGGTTTTATTCTGCCTTCTCGAAAGGTGCGAACGACTTTGTTGTCTTATTAATCTGAAAATGGCACTCGTATCTTGTACAAATTTGTGTTCATATAACTATGGTTATCTGAACGACCTCAAATACTGACAATTTTTCAAGTGGGAAGTAAATTGCGAAATCAAAATGCCCAAGTCACAGCATAATCACTTGAAATTTCAAGCAAGAATAAATTTCACTAAAATTTATATATTTGCATAAAATACGCTGGCCCATCTTAATGGTGCAATATCAATGCCTTGAGACAGAAAACAAAGATTAGTTAAAGATGAATAATCCTTGGATTATAAAAAGAGTATTAGTAGAATTCTACTAGTACACTAATGCAGCTGTAATCTGATTGGCTGAGCCATTGCACACTATCAGCCATTAGTGTGCAGTGGCTGGAACTCGTCTACGAAATGGCGACGTTTGTTTCGTTTTGCCAAAGTTTTGGAGAAAAATTTTGATGAAAATGGATATTTAAAATCCTGAGAAGACTAAACGAAGGACATTTACGGTTTCTTGACTTAAAAAAAGTTGAAATTATTGAAAAAATGATGCGCGCGCGTGCACGACTTCAATTTTAATTGCCAACTCAATCCGGGCGATTTTTTTAAGGTCCAAAGTTTAATAATACGTCGAGAAATAATTGGAAATCGTTATTTGAATTAAACTTTAGTAAGAATTCTACTAAGTAAGATTCTACTAAGTAAGATTTCCATGAGGTGAACTATCACCTCATAGAAATCTCGAGCTCATAATCTAATTGTCAATTAGTACCTAATGTCGCAGTGGGAATTCATCACCATGGTTACGTCTTGCTCCAAAGCCTGGGATAATCGAGAGCCAAATTATCGAGACAATAGTTCGAACAACCTTTGTTCCAATATTTGAACCCAAATTACCCCTAAAAACAAATGGCTGACAGTCTAAATTACCGCAGATCTAAATACCGAATGATACAAACAAATCGTTTTGTGTTACGGTGGTTCAATTTAAACGAGGCGCCAAATGAAACAAGTTCGGCGAGCACCGCTGTGGCTGCGAAGAGACGAGTCTCCAAAATGTCCAAGCGATCGCAAAGAAAGGCGTTAAATACAAAGGGAAAGCTTTTTGCTGTGGGCGTAACCAACAGAGGTACAGAGAATAAAACCGGATTAGAAGAAACTGGCAAAACAGATATGAAACCACAGGCAGCAGTAACAGTGAATTTAATTTCGCGTAAACCCATCAACAGTGATGAAGAAATGAAAGATATTGAAGAGGACTTAGAAGGCGAAGAACGAGAGGTTGCGGAGGACGGCGACGAGGAACACGACGAACCAGACGACAGCGAAGGAGAAACTTTGGACTTCTTCAGTGATTTGTCGAGCGAGATCTCCGGCTCCGACGAGTTAATTTTGCTGCCGAACATCTTAATCCCTTGTACAAAGTGCGGTGACGTGATTAACATCTGTCGTCTGCCATGTCATCGGAATTTACACTCAGCTTTACAGACTTTCAAATATTCGCAGGATCAAAGGCCAAGGAATACCAACGCTTTGGTCAGACGGAGAAAACTTTTGATCGAACAGCAGCGAGACGCGAGCTCGAAAAACAGACAAGATCCCTTCGGAGACAAGCATTTGCATAAATTAAACACCGCATTTGAAGTGCTACGAATCGAACTACGGGGGAATACGGATCTCAGATACCTCGCTGATCGAATCATTGAAGGTATGTAGGTGACAAACGCGTTTTCATTCGATGTACGACTAGATGTTTCATATCCGAGAATGCTGTGTTTTTTGCATCAGTAAACCTAGAAGTTTCAATATGTCGTGTAATCTATTTCAGACACAAGAAAAACAGAAACAAAAGAACACCTTTTTGATGATCTTTAATTGTTACCATTTCCTAAACCATTTATTTATCAAGTTCTAAATTGTTTGTACATTCAATTTGATTTTATTACTTTAGATAGCGAACTTTTCACATTATGTATTCAGTTTTCATGGTTTTATCACTTTAAATTTGATATGCGTGACTTATGTTTGCGTGCCTCACATTACAAAACAAATTGCTCATTTCACCTTGAAATTGATTTGACTTGGAAAAAAACTTCTCGACGATTCTTTGTTCCGCGCCTGTGGCGTGCGTTACAGATTTGATCCAATGCTACACGCAAAAAAAGCATTTCAATTTTTTCGCTTATTGTTAGGTTAAGTGCCAGGCGACTGACGCGGTTTGGAAATGCTAAATCTGAAATAATGAATCTGTTAACGTTGTTTGTTTGTTTCTGTTACTCTGTCAGAGTCTGTGGTTTGTACTTTCCGCAGTCATTTGCAATTCAGAAAAAATTCAAGCATTCCACTTGTTTTCTGATTGCAGAGATAAAATTAACAGGTGAAGGTTTCGACTTGTCCTGTACCACCGCGGTTGGCATTTGCGAAGAAGCCAACAAGAGATGGAAAAACATGGAGGATGTACACGTCTTTCAAGACAACTTTCTTAACAATGTAAACAGCGCATTCTTTGCTATCTATGACGGTTACAGCGGTAAACACACGGCAGAAAAGTGCAGTCGGCATCTTCACGTTTTCTTAAAAGAGGAACTCGACTCCATTACGACTCAAAAACAAGCAAGGCCAACAAAAAAAGAAGTGACTTCAGCCTTTCGAAGTTCTTTTTCCAAAACTGAAAGGCTGTTGGTTGCGTCTGAAGACGAGCGGTCGCAAAGCAGATGGAGTGGCTGCTCAGCCGTTACTTGCGTGCTGACGACTGACACGTGCTTTATTGCAAGTGCAGGGAACGTGGGAGCCATGTTGCTACGAGATAACGATATCGTGAAAGTTCTCACGCACAAGCACGATTTGTACAACAAGAAGGAACGTGAACGGGTCAAGAAATCAAGGGGGGTCATTGTGAAGACCGAAAAATGCGCCCTCGTAAACGGGGCCCTGGGCGTGACAAGGGGCATTGGGAGCATCGGTGATATGGCCTTAAAGAAATGCATCATTAATGAGCCTGGCGTTAAGATTGTTCCTTTAGATCCGTCGGATCAGCTTTTGATTTTAGCATCAGGCGGGTTTTGGAAAATGTTTTCCTACGAAGAAACGACTCATCTTGTGAACGGATTTTTCGGTCAAATAAGAAAGGAAGCGAAACAACAAATTATTACAGGTAAACAGATGACGAGGACTACCTCTGAAACGGAAATACGACATCGAATTGACGCAGAATATCACAATGAGCTCTTCTCAAAGACCTCCTACCCAGCTAATAATTTTTCTGGCTCATCCGATTTCTTCAACAAATCTGAAAGAAGACTAACACACAGTAAGAGCGAAGACAACTTGGACACGTATCATCGAGAAATCTTTTGTGCTACAACCGAGGAGAGCAATTCCATGAACACTGATAACGAATTAACAGATACAAATGATATGACGTTTCAGGATAATGACGTAAAATATGACGTCATCGTCCAATACCCACGTCACCACCACCGCTTTTCTCTCCCGGACTGTACAACGCTGCACCTGCTCAAGAGCACAGGAGAGGCGGAATTAACAAGGCCTGAAAAAGCGCGTCTGTTGGCGAAATGTTTGGCGGAGAGGCTCGTGAAAAGCGCGCTGTACGCCGAATCTATGGATAACATCACTGTATTCGTTGTCCTTTTGCCCGGGTTTTCTATGATTAACTGGCAGATGGTGACACCTGACATCTTGGAAGCGTTAAACAAATTTGTAGATGATGATGATATTTATTAAGTGACTGCTGCGAAGTTTAACGCTTACAAGGCTGCTTTCCACCATGCTTTCCAACTATCTCATTGGTTATCACCCCAACAATCGCGCTCTTTCTCTGCGGAGTCAGTTAACATGCTTTTGCAAGGTCCGGCATTTCATCTTTCAGTATTTATTGGCAATATTCACAAAGAAAACAGCCCGGTCAGTCAATCTGAAAACGCATCAAATGTTTTCCGTCCACACTACGCCGGAGGAAATCACGTAATAGTCGTGACGTCATCATTTTCGAAAAGCTGCATTTTCAAAATGTTTTTCGTCCACACTTAACGCAAAGCGGCTTTTTCAAATTCCTCCAGTTTAAAAAGCGTTTTAGAAAAGCTTCCTTTTTCGTGATGGATTAGTGTGGACGGGTAGGCTTAACCGTAGAACTAAAGCTGCGTTTTTAAATTTATTCAGCGTAGTGTGGACAATATCTTCTTGTCGCGGATCAGTATTGTTGCATTCCAGGTCGAAGCTGGTGTTTTAGCACAATGCCACACGTGCTACAAGTTTTGCCAACATGTCGCACAAAGCTAAACTTGTTGCCACTTCCCCCACGATGTTCCTGTAACTCTATACACAAAAACGTGTTATGAGATAACTCGCCTTTTGCACCAAAACTGATTAAAACGCTAGCAAACGCTTTTAAGCTAGCAGACTCAAGTAAAGCGACAAAGAGCAGCTAAGTATTGCTGGTATTAGCACGAATTCCGAACTCCACCGAGTCGCAATGATGGACGCCATCTACTTGAAATGCATTCAAGGCAGAAGTTGCGTCGATGGAAATTCAGCCTTCCTAGTAAAGGAATCCATCGAATAAAATATCAAATAAAGCAATTACAAAATTAGTATAAAAAATTTATTGCTTAAAAATATAAGACATGTCTTACTCTATGTACAATTTTGATATTACCTGTAAAAGTAAAGTTATTAAAAAAACTGTACAACATTCAGTCTCTACGAAGTTTCATTTATATTGTTTTAGTAAATTCTCAGCTCCGACTATTGCATTTCTAGCTTTTTAGTTGGTAAAAAAACTCCGATTATGAGCCAATAGTCGGGTTTTACGTCATATGGAAAATAGTGCGCCAAGTTTAAAATTTTTCGCTTTGTAAAACTGTGGAAATAAAATTCGGCGGCAAAACCCGGTTTGAGAATTTACTAAAACAATTATTCCATTCGCCCTTGTTGGATATGAAGTGATTATAACCAACTAGCCTGCGTAGCTGGCGGGATGCGTGAGCGGGCGAAGCCCGCGAGGATTTCGCGAGCGGCGAAGCCGCAAGTGAAATTCCCTCGACTCGACTCTTCACCAATCCTCTCACGGCTTCGCCACTCGCGTACTCGACTTCGCAACCAAAACAAATGCACTCGCGCGCGAAATCTCGCCAGCCACGCAGGCTAATAACCAACTCGCGCTACGCGCTCGTTGGTTATTTTATCACTTCATATCCAACGCGGGCTCATGAAATAATTGTTATATATTACTCAGGACGGCTATTCACAGTAAGTGAATGAATAGTAGTGCATGACCCCTGAAAGCTATTGAGCAGTACTTTGAATTCATGTGCTACTGTTTATTGTGCTGTACAAGGTGGTTCGAGCTTTTACGTCTGCGAATAAAACTCTAATGTGTGACTAATCAAATGAAAGCTACTGAGCAGTACTTTCATGTGTTACTGTCTATTATGCTTTACAAGGTGGTTTAATATAACTTCAAGTCAATTGATGAAATCCAACTTCCAGTGTGTGACCATTCAACGTAAAGCATCACACCTGCGCAGTTACGTACTTTTTCTCTCTGTTGGTTCACTGACTCAATACCATAACTTACTTCTTACTTGAGCTATGTGTTTTCGTTATCTCACCGCCAACTTATATTCCTCTACAACAGAGTCCAGAGTGTCAAACGCATCCATGAAATCACTCTACAATAATTAGAATAAAAACACGGGAAAATCAGATCAACTCGAAGCTTATAATCTCAAGAAATTTACGCTGCGTGAGGGCCATACCAGTAAAATATCCACCCTAGGTCTTGACGCTACTGATCGAGCTCAGCAAGATCCATAGAGAAAAGACATGAGTGAATATTTTCCCCACCATGTTCCCGAGCAACTTGGTAGATAAGAGATATATATGGCGTACCATCGGGGCCAAAATTCAACTTTTGAATTTTGCTTGTACGTTTGGCATTCGATGTTGTAGTTTTACAATTTGTACTTACATCTGCATTCAACATTCAAGTTTGCAATTTCTTTATTCCAATTGACGATTTGACATTGTTTGTTTCACAATTCAACATCCAAGTTTACGCAATTCAACATCCAAGTTTACAATTCACAATCCAAGTTTACGCAATTCAACATCCAAGTTTACGCAATTCAACATTCAACTTTGAAAAATGCATGTTTTCGATATCCAACCGCAATCCAGTCAATGACAGTCGATGTGGGCTCAGAAAATTATCAAAATTCTCCCTGTGTAGGGGCTAGCAAAGGCAGGTCACGCTACCCTAGACAGTAGCTTTTACCACGTAAAAATGGCGCCGTAGTCATTCTTTTTACACCCAACACGCGATCGTACGTAAGTAATTTATTTGTAAGTTCAGATACACCACATTCATATATCTCACTGTCCTTTCTGGGTTTTGCCGCCTATGAACATTGTGTGACCATAAAGCATTTTAGCTGGTGAGACTGAGACGAATTTCAATCTTTTTGTGTATTTATTTCCAGGGGTCTGAGTTTTCGTGAAACCCAGGCGGATCACGAAAACTCAGACCCGGCCTGGAAATGAATACACAAAAAGATTGAAATTCGTCTCAGTCTCACCAGCTAAAATGCTTTATGGTCACACAATGTTCATAGGCGGCAAAACCCAGAAAGGACAGTGAGATATATGAATGTGGTGTATCTGAACTTACAAATAAATTACTTACGTACGATCGCGTGTTGGGTGTAAAAAGAATGACTACGGCGCCATTTTTACGTGGTAAAAGCTACTGTCTAGGGTAGCGTGACCTGCCTTTGCTAGCCCCTACACAGGGAGAATTTTGATAATTTTCTGAGCCCACATTGACTGTCATTGACTGGATTGCGGTTGGATATCGAAAACATGCATTTTTCAAAGTTGAATGTTGAATTGCGCAAACTTGGATGTTGAATTGCGTAAACTTGGATTGTGAATTGTAAACTTGGATGTTGAATTGCGTAAACTTGGATGTTGAATTGTGAAACAAACAATGTCAAATCGTCAATTGGAATAAAGAAATTGCAAACTTGAATGTTGAATTGCAGATGTAAGTACAAATTGTAAAACTACAACATCGAATGCCAAACGTACAAGCAAAATTCAAAAGTTGAATTTTGGCCCCGATGGTACGCCATATATCACCATATATATATCGCCATATATATATCGCCATATATCACCCCTGGAAATTTGATGTTCTTAAAACTAGCATACTTGCCCTTAAACCTTGGCTTCTCGGGCAAATATTTGTTTTAAGAACATCAAATTTCCGCGGGGCAACTATCAGGCCGATAGTTTTTCCGCAGAAACACTCTGTTGTTGAATAATTATTAGTGCCCCTCAGAGGAAAGTACCCGGATGGATAGCAGTCATCAGGGAAAACTTTTGTCATTTTGAATCTCATTATTGTGTGAGCTGCCCAGACTGATTTAAGAAAAAATAGACGAGCTTCAACTGTTAGCAACAATAACACATTTAACATTTTTCTCAGCTTAATAGATTGTTCCTCTGATTTAAAGTACGATGTTGCTCGTTTTTCAAAACGTCTTTTTACCCAATTTTCTTCAAAGCAGAACATGTGTGAAGACAGTTACCTTAGAACAGCCATGCTTCCAGAACCAATGAAGGTAAGCTCCCGCATCATACATGGCCCTTGCTTTTAACATGACATCCTCGAGTGTCTCGACAATCTTTGTTGAGTTCAAACACAGAGTGAGCGACTGAGAATCTTTAGGACCAGCAGGATTATATTGACCTATAAAACCCAAGCGAAGCAATGGCTAACATGTGTCAAGTAATATATCAAACACGAAAAAGACCATGTTTTACCATACCTTCAAACGCAAAGAAGAATTTCTAACCAGAAAATCATAT
>JAHPZR010003609.1:72500-82313 GCA_019787425.1 Platygyra sinensis | reverse complement strand
TTCCGCTGAAAGTGAGTTTGAGCCTTCGCTTGTCAAGCCCTCCAGACGAATCATGGGTATGTTGGTTAATCAGCACATCGCCCCAGAATTACCGCGTGCTATAAAAAAAAGCTCAATAAAAAAATTGATTATCAAAACTTGGCTGTCGGGAACGATCAGATGAGGAGGAAAAGACGCCGTATACTTGGCCGTAAACAAAGATAAGTGGTTTTATCAAAATGACCTGGGCTGAACCTAATTTGTGATAATAGCTTCCTTTCGGCTTTTTGATTTTAGTGGCTACTTAAAAAAGTCCACAAAATCTCATTGGTTAAAAAGTTGATAGTTGTCACAGGTCAAAGTTGAACTTGAAAGCTTGCATAAATTAAATTTATCCGTCTGTACTCTTATTTATGGCGGTGATAAGAAATGAGCAGAGCCCATGGCTTACATGGCTCCTGAAATGAGTAATAAAAACAATAAACACTTGAGAAAATAGACATTAAGGTAAAAAAACTATTTTGACCTTTGCCCGATCGGGGGTGTTAGGCCCCTGGAGCCGTTGTTCACAATAAAAAAATCCATGGACCAAAGTGTTTTTACAAACAAACGGCGCCACTTAATCTGTTTTCACTGGACTGCGAGTAAACAGTAGCTCGAAAAAAGGGATGATCTTCACTAACAGTTCTAAACCTTTCCTTTGGGCTTCCCCTCTCTTAACCAGGACGTTGCGGAGAAAATGGAGGGAACGAAAAATTGTGGCTTGAAAGGGCTGTATAGCTGACCGAGGAGTGAAAGCCATCCTAGGCCTGTTAGATTTACGCGATGCGTAATTTTTTTTTCAGATTGGATGCAGCTGTGCCTCTTCCTTCATTTTGGCTTCTGGTTCGAACAGGGTTCTCGTTTTTGCTTTGGCACGATGCGAAACAGCTTGTGCGTTATTCGGTCCGAGCGGTCGGCCTCTTTTTTGCCCCGCCTTTCTAGTCGCGGGGCGAGAGGTGATGCTTTGGCGAGTTGCCTCGTTAGTCGACAGGGGACGGTTAGCTTGCTCTGATGCGCTAGTGTAAAATGCGCCGAAATTCTCTCCTCTTCTTTTACTGGCGTCTGCCATGGGCTCTATGCGAATGACTATCTCGGTCCCGCCTCGCTTTCCACGCCTTTGGTTACCATTTGGGCTTCGTTTCTCCCCTTCATATTAGTCGTGGGCAAAAAATTACGGGGGGCGGCGGTGTTCCTTTCTGCAGCTAAAGCCATCCCGCGTCCCTTCTAAATTCATTCCTTTTCTTTTCTAGTAGCTCATTTTAACAATGATAAGTTAGCAAACGTCGAGATGAATCACAGGTGGCAGCCATTTTCTTTCGTTGAATATTTATTACGCGTAACTAACAAACTCTCCTGCGGGGAAGGTTATGAGGAAAGCTGAAAAATGGCCTGTAATTGTCGACGATGAGATCAATCAGGCAGGGTTTAGGTCTGGCTAGGAACTGGTGACGACATTGATGACATTTGGCCGAGTGAGGAGTTCGGTCATGGTCACTGAAAAAATGTCAAAAAATATTTCCCGAAGGCAATCCATGAACCAACCAGTACGCCTGCCTAGGGCTGAGTGGCAGTTTGTAAATACTTTGTCATGGAATGCTTTTTACGTAACTCGCTCTCGACCAAGAAACAACGTATGTTTTTGCTATGTCATGAAACAATCCCTCTGCCCTTGTGAAAGCAATTTGGCAAACAATCGACTTTTTTCTGAAGTTTCAATGTTTTCCTTATTTGCCGCTGGATTTTGTATTTACATGATTAATGTGCTCAGCTTGTACATTATGCGCCATTTTAGCCAGGTTGGCCTCTTTTTATGGTCCTCAAAATGTGGTACTGTAAAATGCCTCCAAAAATAATGCCCCTCCCTCTGTACAAGTCCCTCCAAAATATCAGGCCCCCCCCCCCCCCCCAAAGTGGTAATGCAGAAAAGACCTCTGTTAAATCGCCCCTCTAGTTATACGCCCTGGGAGCTTGGTACTTGGAAAATTGCCCTAATACAAAAGTGAAACAACGCAAAATTGAAACGTTCAATTTACTTCCAACTGCGTGAAGGTTAGCCTATTGATTTGGTGGAAATGCAAATTTCCCTCGCATAGATAACGCCTCACTTTGCAAGTGCTTTTTCAAAAAATATAAGCCCTGGGGCTTATTTTCACTGAATTTACAGTATCATACAACTTGAGAATAACCCCAGACTTCAATCTAGTGTCCTATCTATTGTACCTGTTGTCACATTAAATTCTTGTGATTGATTTGTTTTTTTGAGACTGTTTGATACAACCTTTCAATCACCCCAGTCTCCCTTGTATGTAGGCTATCCAGGCCGTGTGCTGTCCTTTGCCTCTGTGTGGTTCGTAATACCACTGTGTTATTATTCTGGACAGTGGAGATGGTGTAGACCACACGGTACCCACATCTATGAGGCTGTTTATGCCCTTCCATCATGCCATCCTCGATCTTGACTTTTGGCTGGTGAGGGATCTGACTGATTACCTCATATGAAGATCACTACCAGAGAGAGGCTACTCCTTCACACGCTCCACTGCTGTGGGCGGGAAATTTGTCCGAGATTTCAAGGAAAATGTTGTTGCTATGATATGACCCTGGCCTTTGACAGAGAGAATGTCCACAATACAGCATCAAGCTCCTAGCCTTGAGAAAAGCTATATGAGCTTTTAATACCTCGATGTGTCAGGTGATCACACATCTGGGGAATGAGCGTTTCCGTTGTCCAGGCGAACGAAGGCCATGTTCCAGCCTGCCTTCCTTGGTATATGGAGGCTGCTGGTATCCACGAGACCACAATCAACTCTAATATCTAGATCATGTGCTTGCGTATGTTGACATCCGTAAGGATGCTTCTATGCAACACTGTCTTATCTGGCGGTTCAAACCATGTTAATCAAGGTATTGCTGACAGAATGACCAAGAAATTGCTGCCTTGCCACCAAACCATGAAGTGATCAAGATCATTGGTCTCCCACCCAACCGTAATACTCTGTAAATGGATCGAGAGGCGCCATTTGGCTTCCTGCCACCTTCCAAACAGATGTGGATCTCTAAACAGAATATGATGAATCTGGCCCTGCATTGTACATCGCTCAATGCTTCTAAATACAGTTGAAACGTTGGAATCGGAACCAGTTGATTGTTGACTTTTATGCTTGATCATTGATATAGTCCCTCCTCGCGTCTTCAATGATCTGTAAAAAAACTGAAATTAAAAAAAAACACACACTTGAAAGATGTCAATGTGTAATTTTTTCTGTATCAGGCTGTTCAAAAAACTGGTGACTCATGTCTGAAATTAATTTGAAAAGTTTCAAAGGTTTATAGAGTTTTGTGAAGTGTATACTCTCAAACTCTGTCTATATTGTACAACTGTTTTTCTTCTAACTGTTGGGATCAGTTCTATTTTCCTGGTATGCGTGTCGTACATTTCAAACACTTCGGTTATGTCATAATGGTCCTCTCTGTAACATAAAAAATATCTGTGTCCGCGTGAAAATTTACTCTACCTGAATTCAGCAGGAGTCATATACAACTTGCGGGAAAATCCAAGGTGTGCTGTTTCAGTTGTTTCTCTCTGCACCCTGTAAAACATTTATTCTCATATGCTCACGCTGAACACAAGCATCATAAAATTTTTCGTAAAACCTGTTAGTGACAATTATACAACTCTTGTGATACAATGTCTGTATTTAACCGAGCTTAAACCTGTGGTTTCTCTGTTCTAATTATTTCTCCTCATCTTGGCAATAACTCCTCTTCTGCAGTCCTCTCTGCGTATCAAAACGAGTCACGAGTCTGCCAACCCATATTGTGCATATATAAATATTATACATATCTCGTGCCTGCAGGTTCAATGGCGAAATCAAACGTCATTTTCGTCTAAGATGTCGACTCTGTTGTTTGCAACTTACCAGACTACGTTTTTTGATAATCAGAGTTCGCGAGGGAACTCGGAAATGGCCTATAGCTGGCTGAAGAAGAAATCCTTCAAAAATTAGATTTCCTCCTGTGTGTGATGTATTATCGCTGCGTATTTCGCTCAACCGAGATTTCTTTGAATGTTCATAATACTGGGTGGATATTGTGCCCGGGCGGGGGGGGGGGGGGGGTACTCCCTTATATGGGCTATATAGGTATGTGCGGCCCTAAAGGGTAGGGTTTTTCAGCCGTTTTGCTCATAAATAGGGTATCGATTTTAGCTGATTTCGGCCATTTTGGTCATAAATAGGGTATGGTTTTTGTACTCTAGCCCTAAGAGGCGTATGTTCTTAAACTTAGAAGCCACTTTTTCATCATTATCGAAAAGAAAATCAACAAAAGCCCTTCCCAATTATGTTTACGGTAATTAAACATTGGTCTGAACTAGAGATCCAATTATAACGCAGGTCTGAAACAGGATTTTCATGTAAGGTTAGGTTATAAATAGGGCTTCGAATTTTGGTCAGGTCATAAATAGGGTAGGGAATATCGCAGATTTTGGTCATAAATAGGGCAAGGGTTTTGAGAAGCGGGCCGCACACCCCCACCCAATTTTTCTGGGAGTACCCCGCCCGGGATATTGTGTACCCTTCAAATATTTTTTTGCAATACCGGCAGTTTAGAACATTCAACAATCTCGCTTGAGCGAAAATACTTGGATAATACATCACACACAGGAGGAAATCTAATTTTTGAAGATTTCTTCTTCAGCCAGCTATAGGCCATTTCCGAGTTCCCTTGTGCCTCTGTTTCAACACGAGTCTATAAGTGCAAAACCAATCTTATGAAAATGACTTTGATTTGCATGAACCTGCAGGCGGAACAAATTTTCATATGAATGGTTTTGCACTTTGACTCGTTTTGAACCAGAGTTAAGAGAGGACTCAGAAATGGCGTATTGCAGATGAGGAAAAAAATAGAACAGAAAACCCACAGGTTTAAGCTCTGTTGAATACAAGACATTGTATCACAAGAGTTGTAAATTCAAGTTTCAAAATTTTATGAGCTTGTGTTCACGTCATAGAGAAGTTAATTTTTCAGGGTGGAGAAACAACATTGAATTGAACCTTGGTTTTCAATAATTATGACTCTGCTGAATTCAGGCTAGAGTAAATTTATGGCCACAGATATTTCCTGGGTATTCGCTACATTTCAAACTTCGGTTATGTCATAAGTCTTGTAATACAAAATAACTTATCCCCCAGTTAGAATAAAAACAGTTTGTACAATATAGACAGAGTTTTAATTACACCTTCAAAACTCTATAAAACTTTGACATATTTCAATTATTCACATGATCACCAGTACTCCTATACAAAAATTTACATCATCTTTCAAGTGTGTGTAATTTCAGTTTTTTTCCAGATCATGAAGAGTGACGGCCCTTCTGATCAAGCAAAGTCAACACAACTGTCCGATTCCAAGTTTCAACTGTATTTAGAAGCACTTGCGATGTACAATGCCAGGGCCAGATTCATCATATTCTTGTTTAGAGATCCACATCTGTTGGAAGGTGGACAGGGAAGCCAAGATGGAGCCTCCGATCCATACAGAGTACTTACGTTCTGGTGGAGCAATGATCTTGATCTTCATGGTTGGTGGGGCAAGTGCAGCAATTTCTTTCTGCATTCTGTCAGCAATACCTGGATACATGGTTGAACCGCCGGATAAGACAGTGTTGGCATAGAGATCCTTACGGATGTCAACATCGCACTTCATGATCGAGTTGTATGTGGTCTCGTGGATACCAGCAGCCTCCATACCAAGGAAGGCAGGCTGGAACATGGCCTCTGGGCAACGGAAACGCTCATTTCCAATGGTGATCACCTGACCATCAGGAAGCTCATAGCTTTTCTCAAGGCTGGAGCTTGATGCTGCTGTGGACATCTCCTGTTCAAAGTCCAGGGCAACATAGCACAACTTTTCCTTGATATCTCGGACAATTTCCCGTTCAGCAGTGGTGGTGAAGGAGTAGCCTCTCTCTGTCAGGATCTTCATGAGGTAATCAGTCAGATCCCTACCAGCCAAGTCAAGACGCAGGATGGCATGAGGCAGGGCATAACCCTCATAGATGGGTACGGTATGGCTCACACCATCTCCACTGTCCAGAACAATACCAGTGGTACGACCAGAGGCATACAGGGACAGCACAGCCTGGATAGCTACATACATAGCTGGGGTGTTGAAAGTTTCAAACATGATCTAAAAACAATCGATCAAGAATTTAATCAACAGTTACAAAGTAGACACTGATTGAAGTCTGGGTTATTGCTCAAGTTGAGATACTGTAAAATTCTGAAAATAAGCCCCAGGGCTTATATTTTTTAAAAAGCACTTTTCAAGGGGCTTATCTATGGAGGGAAATTTGCATTTCCAAATCAATTAGGCTAACCTTGCAGTTGGAAGTAAATTGACCGTTTCATTTTTGCTTTGTTTTACTTTGTATTTGAGGGCAATTTTCCAAGTACAAGCTCCCAGGGGGCTTATAACTAGAGGGGCAATTTAACGGAGGTCTTTTCTGCATTACCACTTTGGGGGGGGGGGGTCTGATATTTGGAGGGACTTGTACAAGGAGGGGCTTATTTTTGGAATTGTACAGTACCACATTTTGAGGACCATAAACAAGAGGCAGCCTGGCTAAAATGGCTCATAATGTACAAGCTGAGCAAATTAATTCATGTAAATACAAAATCATCGGCAAATAAGGAAAACATTGAAACTTCAGAAAAAGTAGTATTGTTTGCCAAATTGCTTTCACAAGGGAGGGATTGTTTCATGACATAGCAAAACATACTTTTCTGGTCGAGAGCGAGTTAAGTAAAAGCATTCCAGACAAATGGTTATTTACAAACTGCCACTCAGCCCTAGGCAGGCGTGGTTCATGGATTGCCTTCGGTATATTTTTTGACGTTTTTTCAGTGACCAGACCTGAACTCCCACTCGGCCAAATGTCGTCAATGTCGTCACCAGTCCTAGCCAGACCTAAACCTCTGCTGATGATCTCATCGTCAGCCAATTACGCCATTTTTCAGCTCTTTTCCTCATACCTTCCCTCAGGAGAGTTTTGTCTAGTTAGCGAATCAAATATTCAACGAAAGAAAATGGCTGCACTGTGCTTCATCTCGAAACATACAGTGGAACATCGATTTAACGAACCTCTATTTAACAAAGTCCTCAATATAACGAACCATATTCTGTGTCCCGGCCAAAGTTACAGTAAAATGTATGGAATAGAACCTCAATATAACGAACCTCGATATAACGAATTCTTCGATATAACGAACATAATCCGGAAGCCCAAACGTAAGATCTACCTCAATATAACGAATTACAAAGTCAACATGCGACAGAAGATATACGCTGAACAGATCAACAGTCAACAAATCCTTTAAGGTAATTCCCTTGAAATTGTTCTACTATCAAACTTTTTTTGAAACTTGGCGTAATGAACATTCATGGTATGAACATAATAAAAATGCAATAAAAAAATGGGGTCACCGTGCTTGTTTACGCGTCAGCAGGCTCTAAAAATGGGGTATTTTTACTGGTTGCGTGTTAAAAGTTCGAATCACCTTCATGCAGAATTAAATCTTGGTTACTTGAAAGGCACAAAGTTTTGTCTTGAAAGTAAAGCTTCATTTATTGGCATAAGCAGTATTGTTTCATTTAAGCCGCTTTTGATTGCATGGTTGCGGGAATATGGCACTTTTTCGGACAGTTCCGTGGTTAACTTGAAGTCCTCGCCTTGGCCAAAATACACCCAGTTGGGAACTATTTTCCAAAAAAAAATCATGTTCTACTATCAAACTTTTTTTCCTCCTCAAATATGTTCTTCATTAGACTGTTCTTAGCAAATACCTGGAAAAAAAATCGGGGGTCACCGTGCTCGTTTAAGAGAAAAGGAGAATTTGTTCCGTTATCGAGCTTAGTTTGAGGGAAATCTCTCACGTTTTGCACGTGCACGCGCTCATGTGCGTGCGCTGATGACGCGAAAATCGTGCGCAGTAGGGATGCGCAATGCAATACTAAGGAATTACCTTAATCCTTATGGTAAAGAGACAGCAACCTTTCAGTCTACGGTTTATTATACGTCATAGACATTGACACTCAAGTATTTCCCCAGAAGTCATCTGTGTTACAAATTAATCATTAACTATGACCTCGATATAACGAACATTTTGGTCGTTTCCCCCCAAAATTCATTATATCGAGGTTTTCGATATAATGAACCCTCGATTTAATGAACAAATTTGGCCGGTCCCCAGCGACTTCGTTAAATCGAGGTTCCACTGTATTCGTTTCAAAGGTCAGTGAACCTTCCCGGGTATTTTTTCCTTTGACGTAAACAAAACTATCCGATTAGTTTACAAGTCACGCTAAACCCACGCTATGCAAAGCGAGAGCCACGTTTCGCGTAATGAAATTCCGGTCGTTATGTAACAGTAGATGACAGTGGTAACTATATCACGTTTCTCGAGCAGAACGTTCGCATAAAGATTAAATGTCACGTTTCATGAGCTGAACGTTCACATAATAATTCCTTACAACGAGAGCTTAGGCCGCCTGTACCACACATAGTGCTAAGACTGAAACAAGTTAATTTTAAAGCAAAATTTACTTGCAGTCACACTGCAAGGACATGAATAATAAATTAGTCGGTCGGCCGCGCACATAATAAAGGAACTTGGGCCCTTTACAATTTTCGACAGCGTACAGAAACGGGGGCGGGGCGCAAAACTCTTTTCTAGCAGTTTTCATCAAAAGTCAGTATAAAAAAGAAAGGTTAATACCTGGGTCATCTTTTCTCTGTTTGCTTTGGGGTTCAAAGGAGCTTCTGTGAGGAGAACAGGGTGTTCCTCGGGAGCAACTCGGAGTTCGTTGTAGAAGGTGTGGTGCCAAATCTGCAAACAAGTCACAATTCCGTCAATAAGACGCGAATCACGCGGAACTACACTCATCAAAAGCCGGCCAGATGTAATATTCTTACCTTTTCCATGTCATCCCAGTTTGTTACGATCCCGTGTTCGATGGGATATTTCAGTGTCAAGATACCTCGCTTGCTTTGGGCCTCATCGCCAACGTACGAGTCTTTCTGGCCCATACCAACCATTACACCTTGGTGACGAGGACGGCCAACGATTGAGGGGAAAACAGCTCGGGGAGCATCGTCTCCAGCAAAACCGGCCTTGCACATACCGGATCCATTGTCAACTACCAAAGCAGCAACATCTTCATCGGCCATTGTAGTGTTTAGGTTGAAGTGTATCAAAACACTGAAAAATCAATAGATAAGTTCTAGTCGCGCTTCTAGGGCAAACATGACGATCAGCAAGTAGCCATCGTATTTTATACTTGTCACACAACAATAAACAAGACGTTCTTACCAAATATGGTCAAAATTTTGTGCCTTCGCTTTTTCAACCCACGGGGAAATAGAACCTATGACGTCGTAATCCCTGTGCGGAACAAGGAAATTTGAAATTTTAATTTGAACATTTTTCCCTTTCAAGTCAATTTTGAGCATGTAAATTTGCCTTACTTTTAATATTCAAATTTGAGGACATTTCTAGGTCAAGATTTCTCAATGTAGAGATTTTTAAATCTCGATTTAAAAATCGACCAGCTAACACACCTGTCTCCCCAGGGGTTGATATAGACAATAACAATAACGATACACTTCCGGCCGGCCACTTTCACGTGCGGATTTGTGTGGTGGTAAAACATTACTTTTCTTTTAAAGTTTTTGGAATGAGGACGTGACTCAATGCGGAAAGAGAGAATTCTCCCCCAAACTTGGGATTCAAG
>JAHPZR010003609.1:42500-57500 GCA_019787425.1 Platygyra sinensis | reverse complement strand
TTGACAACAACAACAACAACAACAACAACTTTATTAAACCAAATAATAATAGTTAATGGATGGCCTACCCCGCAAATAGCTAAGCTAATCGAGGCGGGGCAAGCCAAATACAAGAACACACCTATTAAAAGACAAACTTACACAACAGCAGTTAGTTTAACAGATTTAAGGTACAGATTACAAAAAGACTTATTATTGACTCCAGTTTAATGCGTGTTCTCATGAGTCTCGGTCACAAAAATTTACAATTATTACTGGGAATGCGTTCTTGTAATAAGCGTTCAATAATGCCAAAACGGGCCATTTTCAATGCCCCAGTGCTCCTTAATGAGTATGGGCACCCCCCTTTTTTATTTCAAAATTGAAGTTGTCATATGATAAATATTCAGTGGGCAAAGTTTGACCGAAAATCTATTGTCAGTTTTATTTCAGGGGAATTACCTTAAGACTTAGTTCTTGATGGGTCGCTATAACCACTCTATATCAGTTGATGCCAAAATCATGGCATCAAAAAACTGCCCAATTACTGGTGAACATGTTGCTGTCAATTTTCTGACACAATAGGATACCATAGCAGCAACATGACCTGCCGAAAACACCCTTAATTTTTGCTTTTAACCGCTTAAAACTCAAAAACGAGTTCGGTGATCCCCCCTTTTGATATTGAATTGTAATCAGCATGATTTAACTTTTTGCAAAGTTTAAAACCTTTCTGTGTTACGAGTGCTTAAAGCTTAAATTAAGGGTGTTTTAGCAGGTCATATTGTTGCTATGATAACCTGTTATAAAAAAAGGGTTACCACAACATGTTAACCAATGATTAGGTATTTGTGTGACACCATTGCTGTAGCATCACTTTTAAACAGTGGTAGTATTCATCCTTCAAAGCTTACAGCTTGATTTAACACCATTTTTCACAAATGAACCTGGCCTTCATCAAATTGTTAACACAACGGACTCCTTTTGGTAAAGTTTAGAAACCTCCTCTGCAACCTCGTTCCCAGGGTCTCTATTAGCTGCCTCCCTTGGTCGTTGGAAGAAACGACCAAGAGAGGCAGAGAAGAGAGACCCTGGGAACGAGGTTGCCTCCTCTGGAGGAGTTTAGTGCCACCTAAAAGACAGTTAATTCCCAAAACCAATAATCAAACATCCAGAACTCTATATATTTTGTAAATAAACCAAAAACTGTCTATCAGTGTTGCCAATAGAAGACTTACAAACAAGTATTTAAAAACAAAAGTTTAATCACATAAACTTCAATGTCTATTTGATGTGGGCTTGATAGTACAAACACAATAATTTTCTACCATTTCTCTATATTAGCTCTCCTTGTATGTATATGTTTGAAATTTTGGACTGTAGCTACAAAAAAATCCTAACCAATATTCTTTTTTATAAGTTTTTTAAAAGAACTACGCCACACTATTTTAGACAACTCTTGTATGTTTACTCTACCTCAGAGCTTCTAACTAAATTATTACATAAATGAAAGATTTGTAATTTTTAAACTAAAGTAACAAAAACATAGACTGTGAGCACTCTCCCACTTTTCCTCACTCATATTTTAACCAGAATTTTTCTAGTTTACGGAATAGCCATGGAAAAGCTGACAATAAAGAAGAGACTGCTTCAATCTAATGTGAGAAAATAACATTAATAAATGATGTAATTGCCATCATTACATAATCATACTTTGGCAATTCATTTTCCTCTGCAGCTTACACGTATCATTTTGTGATTTCTATGAATAAATTGCTACGGTATCATTATTTGTAGGATACATGTAGTTTAAACAACCAGATGTCCCAATTGTGTAGTAATCAAAATGACTGCAAGTGCAATTTTAAATAAAGCAGCACAAGTACAAAGTATATTTTCCAAAGACTAAAAAAATTGCTCGCCTGTACAGCTCATGTTTTTTGTGGTCTTTGAATAGAATGATAGCTGAAAGCTGCTTGTAAGTTATGTATTGTTTCTCTCATTGTTTCTGAGGCTTTCCTAGCTCAAATAGTTTCTATTCTACTTGAATAATTTACAAGCGCTTATTTATTCCAAATTGCATGAGAAAAATTCTTGATAACTTGTTACTAATATTCGTGCAATTTAAGGTGGCCGAACACAGTTTTCGCGCGTGCTTTTGCTGATGCAATATGTAGCACGTGCAAAAGGATTTCAAAGAACAAACATGCCGTCAGTAGAGCGATCATTTTATTTGCTCAACACCCGCACTATTTGTGTTATTTTTCTCTATAAATGAATGCAGTGTATTGATGGCTTTAGTATTTTTATTACAAAGATATGTTAGAAAACCTAACAATGCAAAGAACCCAGCAATTCTCAGCCTTTGTTTATTACCGAAAGAACCCAGTTAAATGCAACGCATGCGCAGTCGCTCAAAAAATTGAGACCGATTGCTTTAGCAGAGACATGCCGATTTCTAACGATCCAGTCGTTAGAATTTCAAGAAATTTGGCAGAAGAATAGATCAGAGACCACATGAATGATCTATTAAAACAAATCTGAAATTTGACATAAGGAATTTTTAATAATACAGAAAATTACGAAAATCGCCTATGTCAAAATTTTATTAGAACCGTGTTGACAGAAGGGATTTAATGTCAATTCTAAGTGTGCAAAATATGAAAACAATCTAATGACTGGATATTTTTTAAATAAAGAAAAACCATTATTTAAGCTTTGTTTTTAACCAGCCCTGTTGCCATGGCAACAGCACACACCCTAGTCAAAATGTGAGAATAAATATTTATGTGGTTAATCTTGACTCCTGCAAAAAATGGCGGCCAAAACATAAATAGTTTAAGAGTTATGGTGAATTAGGCATAGGCACTTAAAAACTGTGTTCGGCCATCTTAATTTCAACCTTCCACACTGCAGTTTCATCTTTTTTCATTCAATTTCACCTTTCTGCACTGTTTGGGATTAAATTATATTGATGTGCTCTCATCCAATCAGCAGCAGAAATTTTTTGCATGTACAATATTAGCTTTTGAATGTACCATAAAACTGAGACCTGGTCTTCCTCCTTAGATCAACTTTCAATTTCTCCTAGAATGTCCACAAAGTTAGACATGCATGTGATGAAAAAATGGAGCTACAGTATCTCTAAAAGAAAATAATATTGATACTTCAAAATATTCTCCCTCGCACAGAAATTAAATTGAATGAGTGGAAGTCCATACCGAGAATTTTCATTTTAATATTGAGCTTAGAAAAGTAAATATTTGAGCAATAGATTACCTCTATTTTGAGTTTACAGAGGGTTCCAATGAATGTTTTGGTGAACTGAGTTCATGCCCTAAATTATGTAACAATTATACAAAAGGTACAAATGACTACAACTTACAGTGATAGTAATAGTAGTAATAATAGTAATAGTATGGAAAGATGAGTTATAAAAATTATGAGACAAGTTGATGTCCAAAGTGTCTCATCGACTAAGTCATGAAAGAACTGCTGACAGAATTTTATAACTAAAACTGAGTACATGGAAAATTCAGATTTTCCTGGTTTCTTTGAAATCATTAGCTAAGCAATTTTGTAACAATTTATCATGAAGATTACTTTCAATTTAATATTAAAATCCTTTTAATCTGTTACTTCTAAACAGTTTTAAAATCCTTCTATATTCACCTTTCATTTGTGGAAATATCGAGTAGTACTTTCATGTTGAAATATTTGTTTGCGAAATACTTGAAATATGAGATTTCTGGACACTAACTGAAAGGGTTGGTACAGTGGCACAGAAAAGTTGTTCTGCGAAATCACTGAATCTACTGACTGACTGTATAATTTTACTGGTCGCGATTAGTATGACTGAATGACAAAACTTGACAACTAAGCTGTCAAGTGTAAATGATACAAAAGTTCAAATGAGGCCTGAAACTACTGTAATCCAAGTTTTTGCCAACCTGGACACCATAAGGGGCAGGGTTATAACTTTTGGGAAGAGTCCCATTTTTCTGACAATGCCGTTGATCAACGAAAGCTTTGATTTTAAAAATCATATTTTACACTGTAGTTTCAGGTCTCATTTTAACTTTGTATTATTATATTTTCAACAATCCACTGAAAGACAACATCCAAAGATTATGCAAACTGGAAACTGTGAACCTATTTCATATCTCAAAATGTTCTTGGTTGACATTTACTACAATAATTTTAGCTGTAATAAATGTCTTGGAAACAAGTCTACAAGCCTATGCTTATAAATTTTAATCAGGTTTTAAGAGAGACTCTTTCAGGTCACAAACACTCAATGTGCAGCCAGAGAGTAGAGAAAGAGCTCCAAAGGACCAACTGTGTTGGAAAGAAAACAATTCAAAAGCTGACATTTCTTGAGAGTGAATTTAAGCAAATCGCGAAAGACCAGTTGAAAGAACTGAATCTTCTTGCTGGCTTTTGTGCCAGCTGCAGAAATGGGGGTGAGTTAAATGAGTACATAGATATGGCAGTTAATACAAACTAGTCTGTTTAAAATGTTCCTGTAATGTAAAGGGGCTCAGTCACGGTTGAACGGTTTGAAAAGTTTAGCTACACTTTTCAATTTCGTTGTTTGTAATCCGTGTCAATCTTCTCCATCCTTGTTCCTTTATGGTTTATTATCGTCTCTTTGATGTTTTTCTATGTTTGTTAAGTATTATTTTCAGGTTTCCTTCAATTTAACGGTAATTTTGTCGATGCTCAAAATAACTTGAAATACCATGACTGAGCCCCTTTAAGTTATTCTAGTTTAATGCTGCCTGGGTGGCCTTCTTTTTCCTTGTTTGAAGCATATCATAAAAGGGATCGAATATCATACTGGCCCTGAAAAAGAAAATAACAATAAAATTATTTTTCAGAGCAAGGTTCACTAATCATTGAATATCAATATCAATTTTAAAAGGTCCCTGGTAGTCCATCATCTCAGCTCATGACATTGCATATAAATAATAATAATGCAATCATGAACTGTTCCACAGAGCATTCCCTATACTTCTACAACAATATTACTGAGACAACTTTAGTCGCAAAGTAAAATCTTGATAGACAGGTCTCCAAGAAGTGACCTAGCCAGTGGCACCTTCTACATGTACCTCGGAGTCAAAAATCTTCTTACTACATTCCACATCGGTCTGCTCTATCTGAGCAGAATTGGAAGCACCCTTAGAATTGCCAGGGGAACCTTGGCTAAATTTACAGGCATGACATGAACAATCTTGGATAAATTCACAGGCATGACATGAACATTATTATTAGTTAAACAATTTGGTTCAACTTACTTTACACAGCCAATCCAGGTTTCTCTTTCTTCCTCAGACACTGCACAGATACGATAAACATCATGATGCCCTGAAAAATTCATCGTTGGTTAAATCAATATATTGCATCTTCCTTTGTCTTAAGATTATGGTGATAGATCTGGAACTAAGGAAAAAAAATTTTGGCCTAATCGTTTTCTAATCTTTGATCCAAGTTTGATTAATTCAAGACAATTTTCATGAGTTCATTTTTTTCTGTCATTTGAATTCCCACCGGAAAACAAAAATAAAAAAAAAGGTTTCAAACTCCTACTTATAAAGCATAAATACAGCTGTATAGTCATTGTTCCAACCCAAGGCTGTTGCCTAACAATATTTCAAGGAGCCCAGAAGGGCAAAAGCCTAAAAGTTAGGAGCCCAACAGGTAATGTTTTGGGAGCTGCTGCAAAAATTTAGGAGCCCAAAGGACTTTCTTGGGTGTCTCAGGCTGCTGGGCTCCTGTTAGGCAGCAGCCTCGCAACCATTCTACAAAATTTGATTTCTACCAAGGCTAAGGCCCTGCAGAGTGATAGTGCAATCTGAGAAGTGAGGCAGAAATGCAATTACAGATTCTCCCAACATCATACTTTGTGGATCCAATTTTATTGACATAACCAAGACAACCAAAAAGTTTGATCAAATGTTCAGTAATGTTTCCTCAGGGCATGGCTGGCATATCCAATCTGAGAACAGGGAAGTAGAGCCAACAGCCTCAGTATATGCATATCTATTGTTTATTCAATCACCTTCTACAACCTTCCCATCTGAGTCTGTTTTACAAGCTTTTATAAGTCCAGATGAATTATCTGCAGAATATATTTCGAAGCAGTACTGTAGAGAAATAAGATAGACGAGAAATAAGATAGGTTCAAATATAATTTACCTCAACTGGTAAGTCATAACCAATTAGATTACTTATATAGCTTTTGCAAATTAACAACCCACTAAGAAGGATTATTTGGCATAAAAATTACCTTTCTTCTGGCATCTTGGACTTCTCTCACTTGAAGATTTTCCAAAGGAATAATACCACGGGGTTCCCTGTCCTTTACAGAAATTTTAAAAGTTGTATTATTGAAAAGTCCAGGCTCAGAACTTACATTTAAAAAAAAAATAACTGGCAATAGCTGTCATTACAGTTGGGTGTGTAATAATAACAGTATTTTGGTTACGAAGGTGCAACAACAAGGTAAAAGATGTCAGCATAGTCCTCAACATAATGCAGAAGGACCCTGTCACGTCATTTGGATATCAAATGGCTGAGAACTCCATTATTTATTAGAAAACAGTGCTAAGAAAATATGCGCGCACATTGGTTAAAAATCATGTTTCTAGAACTTGTTAGTACAAATCTACTAGCGTTCTATCATGAATGACGTCCTCTGATTGGCTGGGCTACTCACGTTCTATTCTATGATAGATAGTGAGTAGCGTAGCAGTGTGCACTTGTTAACAAAACAAGACGTCTTATAGCCGTTTCCATGGGATGCGTTAGTCTGTATGTGACCCTATTTGCAAAAACCCAGCATAAGAGATAAGTAAAAAATGCATTGAACGTTTTTCAACCCTCGTTGGAAACGCTTTCCAACACGCTGTTATTATTTTGGAATGTGTTGGCAACGTTCGACAACGCGTTGAACTCATTGCAAACTTCAGATTGTTTTCATTGTCATGCAATAAAAAATAAATCGAAAACCATCCAGTGCAAAACTTTAAGAAAGTCTTATGTTATAGAAGATAAATAAGATAAACCCATTGATGCCTGCATGAAATTGCCTGCGAGCCACCCCTAATTCCCTGGCACTTTTTTTGGAATATTTCAGAGCGAGCGAAAGCAATCTGGAAACAAGAAATCAATTAATTTCTTCACTGCATGACGAAATATCACTGCCCTGTGAAAGAAAGATGAAAGTTGTAAATTTAAAAAGACGACCAAAAACAAGCCAGTTATTTTGAGATCAGTCGTATTTCAACTATGTTAAGTTAGTGGCCATCTAGTTCTTTTCTTGGCAGTTCTGTAGTAGCTGAATAGCACTCCTAAAAACATTTGAAGGAAGCAAATAAACTTAACTGTCTAATAAACAAACCGCGCTGGTGGTCGCCGTAAATTAAATATGCAGAAATCCAGCGTGCGAGATACTGTTCACTTTTAAACCTAAAATTCCCAAATACAGAGAACGAAATGAAAGAAATGCGAAAGGATGTTCAATAACAATAAATTTTCATTCACGCTGAGGCGAAGAAACCTGTTAAAAAGCAACAAAATGATCAAAATTTCGTAGATGTGCTTTCCTGCATGACCGCATGTTGTTTCAAAATCAAATTATTCTTCACGCTGAAGCAAAAGCTTGAGTTTTCCCAACCACTTTTGCAGTCATTTTAACGCCCGTGGCTTTAGCAATCGTTCCAAAACTTGAATTCGACAACGAAGTAAAAAATTTTGCCATTTTTTGTTTCTAAAGTCCGAAAAGCTGCTTTAAATTTGTGATCTGTTGTCAAAACTAATAAGCTTACTTGAAAGCGCTCCGATCTTCATGTTTTCATGGCGGTTGTAGGAAGAACTTCTTCACCGGAAAAGTTTGAGGACTTTGCGAGGAACGTTTTGGAACGTTTTTCAATGAGGCAAATCGATTTTTGATCGATTTGCCTCATTGAAAAACGTTCCAAAACGTTCCTCGCAAAGTCCTCAAACTTTTCCGGTGAAGAAGTTCTTCCTACAACCGCCATGAAAACATGAAGATCGGAGCGCTTTCAAGTAAGCTTATTAGTTTTGACAACAGATCACAAATTTAAAGCAGCTTTTCGGACTTTAGAAACAAAAAATGGCAAAATTTTTTACTTCGTTGTCGAATTCAAGTTTTGGAACGATTGCTAAAGCCACGGGCGTTAAAATGACTGCAAAAGTGGTTGGGAAAACTCAAGCTTTTGCTTCAGCGTGAAGAATAATTTGATTTTGAAACAACATGCGGTCATGCAGGAAAGCACATCTACGAAATTTTGATCATTTTGTTGCTTTTTAACAGGTTTCTTCGCCTCAGCGTGAATGAAAATTTATTGTTATTGAACATCCTTTCGCATTTCTTTCATTTCGTTCTCTGTATTTGGGAATTTTAGGTTTAAAAGTGAACAGTATCTCGCACGCTGGATTTCTGCATATTTAATTTACGGCGACCACCAGCGCGGTTTGTTTATTAGACAGTTAAGTTTATTTGCTTCCTTCAAATGTTTTTAGGAGTGCTATTCAGCTACTACAGAACTGCCAAGAAAAGAACTAGATGGCCACTAACTTAACATAGTTGAAATACGACTGATCTCAAAATAACTGGCTTGTTTTTGGTCGTCTTTTTAAATTTACAACTTTCATCTTTCTTTCACAGGGCAGTGATATTTCGTCATGCAGTGAAGAAATTAATTGATTTCTTGTTTCCAGATTGCTTTCGCTCGCTCTGAAATATTCCAAAAAAAGTGCCAGGGAATTAGGGGTGGCTCGCAGGCAATTTCATGCAGGCATCAATGGGTTTATCTTATTTATCTTCTATAACATAAGACTTTCTTAAAGTTTTGCACTGGATGGTTTTCGATTTATTTTTTATTGCATGACAATGAAAACAATCTGAAGTTTGCAATGAGTTCAACGCGTTGTCGAACGTTGCCAACACATTCCAAAATAATAACAGCGTGTTGGAAAGCGTTTCCAACGAGGGTTGAAAAACGTTCAATGCATTTTTTACTTATCTCTTATGCTGGGTTTTTGCAAATAGGGTCACATACAGACTAACGCATCCCATGGAAACGGCTATAAGACGTCTTGTTTTGTTAACAAGTGCACACTGCTACGCTACTCACTATCTATCATAGAATAGAACGTGAGTAGCCCAGCCAATCAGAGGACGTCATTCATGATAGAACGCTAGTAGATTTGTACTAACAAGTTCTAGAAACATGATTTTTAACCAATGTGCGCGCATATTTTCTTAGCACTGTTTTCTAATAAATAATGGAGTTCTCAGCCATTTGATATCCAAATGACGTGACAGGGTCCTTCTGCATTATGTTGAGGACTATGCTGACATCTTTTACCTTGTTGTTGCACCTTCGTAACCAAAATACTGTTATTATTACACACCCAACTGTAATGACAGCTATTGCCAGTTATTTTTTTTTTAAATGTAAGTTCTGAGCCTGGACTTTTCAATAATACAACTTTTAAAATTTCTGTAAAGGACAGGGAACCCCGTGGTATTATTCCTTTGGAAAATCTTCAAGTGAGAGAAGTCCAAGATGCCAGAAGAAAGGTAATTTTTATGCCAAATAATCCTTCTTAGTGGGTTGTTAATTTGCAAAAGCTATATAAGTAATCTAATTGGTTATGACTTACCAGTTGAGGTAAATTATATTTGAACCTATCTTATTTCTCGTCTATCTTATTTCTCTACAGTACTGCTTCGAAATATATTCTGCAGATAATTCATCTGGACTTATAAAAGCTTGTAAAACAGACTCAGATGGGAAGGTTGTAGAAGGTGATTGAATAAACAATAGATATGCATATACTGAGGCTGTTGGCTCTACTTCCCTGTTCTCAGATTGGATATGCCAGCCATGCCCTGAGGAAACATTACTGAACATTTGATCAAACTTTTTGGTTGTCTTGGTTATGTCAATAAAATTGGATCCACAAAGTATGATGTTGGGAGAATCTGTAATTGCATTTCTGCCTCACTTCTCAGATTGCACTATCACTCTGCAGGGCCTTAGCCTTGGTAGAAATCAAATTTTGTAGAATGGTTGCGAGGCTGCTGCCTAACAGGAGCCCAGCAGCCTGAGACACCCAAGAAAGTCCTTTGGGCTCCTAAATTTTTGCAGCAGCTCCCAAAACATTACCTGTTGGGCTCCTAACTTTTAGGCTTTTGCCCTTCTGGGCTCCTTGAAATATTGTTAGGCAACAGCCTTGGGTTGGAACAATGACTATACAGCTGTATTTATGCTTTATAAGTAGGAGTTTGAAACCTTTTTTTTTATTTTTGTTTTCCGGTGGGAATTCAAATGACAGAAAAAAATGAACTCATGAAAATTGTCTTGAATTAATCAAACTTGGATCAAAGATTAGAAAACGATTAGGCCAAAATTTTTTTTCCTTAGTTCCAGATCTATCACCATAATCTTAAGACAAAGGAAGATGCAATATATTGATTTAACCAACGATGAATTTTTCAGGGCATCATGATGTTTATCGTATCTGTGCAGTGTCTGAGGAAGAAAGAGAAACCTGGATTGGCTGTGTAAAGTAAGTTGAACCAAATTGTTTAACTAATAATAATGTTCATGTCATGCCTGTGAATTTATCCAAGATTGTTCATGTCATGCCTGTAAATTTAGCCAAGGTTCCCCTGGCAATTCTAAGGGTGCTTCCAATTCTGCTCAGATAGAGCAGACCGATGTGGAATGTAGTAAGAAGATTTTTGACTCCGAGGTACATGTAGAAGGTGCCACTGGCTAGGTCACTTCTTGGAGACCTGTCTATCAAGATTTTACTTTGCGACTAAAGTTGTCTCAGTAATATTGTTGTAGAAGTATAGGGAATGCTCTGTGGAACAGTTCATGATTGCATTATTATTATTTATATGCAATGTCATGAGCTGAGATGATGGACTACCAGGGACCTTTTAAAATTGATATTGATATTCAATGATTAGTGAACCTTGCTCTGAAAAATAATTTTATTGTTATTTTCTTTTTCAGGGCCAGTATGATATTCGATCCCTTTTATGATATGCTTCAAACAAGGAAAAAGAAGGCCACCCAGGCAGCATTAAACTAGAATAACTTAAAGGGGCTCAGTCATGGTATTTCAAGTTATTTTGAGCATCGACAAAATTACCGTTAAATTGAAGGAAACCTGAAAATAATACTTAACAAACATAGAAAAACATCAAAGAGACGATAATAAACCATAAAGGAACAAGGATGGAGAAGATTGACACGGATTACAAACAACGAAATTGAAAAGTGTAGCTAAACTTTTCAAACCGTTCAACCGTGACTGAGCCCCTTTACATTACAGGAACATTTTAAACAGACTAGTTTGTATTAACTGCCATATCTATGTACTCATTTAACTCACCCCCATTTCTGCAGCTGGCACAAAAGCCAGCAAGAAGATTCAGTTCTTTCAACTGGTCTTTCGCGATTTGCTTAAATTCACTCTCAAGAAATGTCAGCTTTTGAATTGTTTTCTTTCCAACACAGTTGGTCCTTTGGAGCTCTTTCTCTACTCTCTGGCTGCACATTGAGTGTTTGTGACCTGAAAGAGTCTCTCTTAAAACCTGATTAAAATTTATAAGCATAGGCTTGTAGACTTGTTTCCAAGACATTTATTACAGCTAAAATTATTGTAGTAAATGTCAACCAAGAACATTTTGAGATATGAAATAGGTTCACAGTTTCCAGTTTGCATAATCTTTGGATGTTGTCTTTCAGTGGATTGTTGAAAATATAATAATACAAAAGTTAAAATGAGACCTGAAACTACAGTGTAAAATATGATTTTTAAAATCAAAGCTTTCGTTGATCAACGGCATTGTCAGAAAAATGGGACTCTTCCCAAAAGTTATAACCCTGCCCCTTATGGTGTCCAGGTTGGCAAAAACTTGGATTACAGTAGTTTCAGGCCTCATTTGAACTTTTGTATCATTTACACTTGACAGCTTAGTTGTCAAGTTTTGTCATTCAGTCATACTAATCGCGACCAGTAAAATTATACAGTCAGTCAGTAGATTCAGTGATTTCGCAGAACAACTTTTCTGTGCCACTGTACCAACCCTTTCAGTTAGTGTCCAGAAATCTCATATTTCAAGTATTTCGCAAACAAATATTTCAACATGAAAGTACTACTCGATATTTCCACAAATGAAAGGTGAATATAGAAGGATTTTAAAACTGTTTAGAAGTAACAGATTAAAAGGATTTTAATATTAAATTGAAAGTAATCTTCATGATAAATTGTTACAAAATTGCTTAGCTAATGATTTCAAAGAAACCAGGAAAATCTGAATTTTCCATGTACTCAGTTTTAGTTATAAAATTCTGTCAGCAGTTCTTTCATGACTTAGTCGATGAGACACTTTGGACATCAACTTGTCTCATAATTTTTATAACTCATCTTTCCATACTATTACTATTATTACTACTATTACTATCACTGTAAGTTGTAGTCATTTGTACCTTTTGTATAATTGTTACATAATTTAGGGCATGAACTCAGTTCACCAAAACATTCATTGGAACCCTCTGTAAACTCAAAATAGAGGTAATCTATTGCTCAAATATTTACTTTTCTAAGCTCAATATTAAAATGAAAATTCTCGGTATGGACTTCCACTCATTCAATTTAATTTCTGTGCGAGGGAGAATATTTTGAAGTATCAATATTATTTTCTTTTAGAGATACTGTAGCTCCATTTTTTCATCACATGCATGTCTAACTTTGTGGACATTCTAGGAGAAATTGAAAGTTGATCTAAGGAGGAAGACCAGGTCTCAGTTTTATGGTACATTCAAAAGCTAATATTGTACATGCAAAAAATTTCTGCTGCTGATTGGATGAGAGCACATCAATATAATTTAATCCCAAACAGTGCAGAAAGGTGAAATTGAATGAAAAAAGATGAAACTGCAGTGTGGAAGGTTGAAATTAAGATGGCCGAACACAGTTTTTAAGTGCCTATGCCTAATTCACCATAACTCTTAAACTATTTATGTTTTGGCCGCCATTTTTTGCAGGAGTCAAGATTAACCACATAAATATTTATTCTCACATTTTGACTAGGGTGTGTGCTGTTGCCATGGCAACAGGGCTGGTTAAAAACAAAGCTTAAATAATGGTTTTTCTTTATTTAAAAAATATCCAGTCATTAGATTGTTTTCATATTTTGCACACTTAGAATTGACATTAAATCCCTTCTGTCAACACGGTTCTAATAAAATTTTGACATAGGCGATTTTCGTAATTTTCTGTATTATTAAAAATTCCTTATGTCAAATTTCAGATTTGTTTTAATAGATCATTCATGTGGTCTCTGATCTATTCTTCTGCCAAATTTCTTGAAATTCTAACGACTGGATCGTTAGAAATCGGCATGTCTCTGCTAAAGCAATCGGTCTCAATTTTTTGAGCGACTGCGCATGCGTTGCATTTAACTGGGTTCTTTCGGTAATAAACAAAGGCTGAGAATTGCTGGGTTCTTTGCATTGTTAGGTTTTCTAACATATCTTTGTAATAAAAATACTAAAGCCATCAATACACTGCATTCATTTATAGAGAAAAATAACACAAATAGTGCGGGTGTTGAGCAAATAAAATGATCGCTCTACTGACGGCATGTTTGTTCTTTGAAATCCTTTTGCACGTGCTACATATTGCATCAGCAAAAGCACGCGCGAAAACTGTGTTCGGCCACCTTAAATTGCACGAATATTAGTAACAAGTTATCAAGAATTTTTCTCATGCAATTTGGAATAAATAAGCGCTTGTAAATTATTCAAGTAGAATAGAAACTATTTGAGCTAGGAAAGCCTCAGAAACAATGAGAGAAACAATACATAACTTACAAGCAGCTTTCAGCTATCATTCTATTCAAAGACCACAAAAAACATGAGCTGTACAGGCGAGCAATTTTTTTAGTCTTTGGAAAATATACTTTGTACTTGTGCTGCTTTATTTAAAATTGCACTTGCAGTCATTTTGATTACTACACAATTGGGACATCTGGTTGTTTAAACTACATGTATCCTACAAATAATGATACCGTAGCAATTTATTCATAGAAATCACAAAATGATACGTGTAAGCTGCAGAGGAAAATGAATTGCCAAAGTATGATTATGTAATGATGGCAATTACATCATTTATTAATGTTATTTTCTCACATTAGATTGAAGCAGTCTCTTCTTTATTGTCAGCTTTTCCATGGCTATTCCGTAAACTAGAAAAATTCTGGTTAAAATATGAGTGAGGAAAAGTGGGAGAGTGCTCACAGTCTATGTTTTTGTTACTTTAGTTTAAAAATTACAAATCTTTCATTTATGTAATAATTTAGTTAGAAGCTCTGAGGTAGAGTAAACATACAAGAGTTGTCTAAAATAGTGTGGCGTAGTTCTTTTAAAAAACTTATAAAAAAGAATATTGGTTAGGATTTTTTTGTAGCTACAGTCCAAAATTTCAAACATATACATACAAGGAGAGCTAATATAGAGAAATGGTAGAAAATTATTGTGTTTGTACTATCAAGCCCACATCAAATAGACATTGAAGTTTATGTGATTAAACTTTTGTTTTTAAATACTTGTTTGTAAGTCTTCTATTGGCAACACTGATAGACAGTTTTTGGTTTATTTACAAAATATATAGAGTTCTGGATGTTTGATTATTGGTTTTGGGAATTAACTGTCTTTTAGGTGGCACTAAACTCCTCCAGAGGAGGCAACCTCGTTCCCAGGGTCTCTCTTCTCTGCCTCTCTTGGTCGTTTCTTCCAACGACCAAGGGAGGCAGCTAATAGAGACCCTGGGAACGAGGTTGCAGAGGAGGTTTCTAAACTTTACCAAAAGGAGTCCGTTGTGTTAACAATTTGATGAAGGCCAGGTTCATTTGTGAAAAATGGTGTTAAATCAAGCTGTAAGCTTTGAAGGATGAATACTACCACT
>JAHPZR010003609.1:10000-32500 GCA_019787425.1 Platygyra sinensis | reverse complement strand
AGGCAGCCGTCATGTTGCTCAGCAATATCAATTGCACTTCAAGCCTCGGCGCATTCTTTGCATGAACACTTTCCATGTTGCTAAAATATAATATTTTGGATAAAATTAAGCGGAAGGACATGCCTTAGAACTCAGTGTAACACAAGTATTTTTAATTTTAGGCGAGCCGTATGTTTAACTTCTTTCGGCAGAGCCAAAATGCAAATGAAGTGAGAATCAGTCCCTCAGTGCAACTTAATTTTAGCTTACCTGCGTCATTTTCTCTCTGTTTGCTTTGGGATTTAACGGAGCTTCTGTGAGTAGAACAGGGTGTTCCTCAGGAGCAACTCGGAGTTCGTTGTAGAAGGTGTGGTGCCAGATCTGTGGGTAAAAAAGAAAACCAGTAAATTCCCTGTGGAGTGAATCATGTGTACTTACAGAGATTCCAGAGGCACAAACCTCTGTGAGGGTTTTTCTTCTGCAACTTTATTTCCTACCTTTTCCATATCATCCCAGTTTGTAACGATACCGTGTTCGATGGGGTATTTAAGTGTCAGGATACCTCGCTTGCTCTGGGCTTCGTCCCCGACGTAAGAGTCTTTCTGGCCCATACCAACCATGACACCTTGGTGGCGAGGGCGGCCTACAATCGATGGGAAAACAGCTCGGGGAGCATCGTCTCCAGCAAAACCCGCTTTGCACATACCAGATCCATTGTCTACAACTAAAGCAGCAATGTCATCATCAGCCATTTTTAGTTTTTCGACGGTGATAAACTGCGTAAATCACTCCTGCTCTTTTCCGTAAATTAATCACTACGCTACGTAACAGAGAGCAAACGGATCAAGTTAATACGTGGGCCACATTATTACCTTATATGGTAATCGGCGTGTCCTTATATGGTAATAAATTCTTCCACTCTTGATTGACAGCTAGCCTGGCCTAATTGGTAGCTTTGATAGCTTACTTTAGAGTTCTGAAAGGGTCTGGGAATGAGTCATTCAATAGGTGATGAAGTGCAATTTCAAAATGAAGGTTTCGTGTACTCTCGTTCCTGACTTGGACGTTACGTCATGAATTCTTGTCTCGGGAAGACTTTTCGTCAGGAACTTTACTTGCAATGGCACACAAAGGTTTGACGTGTGAAAAGTAAATGTGCAAATAAACAAACAAAAATTAGAAATGCAGCTATTTATCAATTTGAAATCAAACACCGTGCTGTTCAAGAGCCGGTCTTTCGTCGGAGGCTTTAAGGACATCCCCTTTTTCCAGCTTATTTCAAAGGGAAAAAACTTGTTACTGGACAGAATCCAGGCTTGTCACTTTTTTGTACATTGCCACGCGAATTGGTGAAAACGAGAGGCATAGGCGTACGAGCTGGGTGGGGTGAGCGAGGGGTCCCCCCAGCTTCGGAAATTATGGGATGACACATGAAAGAAAACATTACAAAATAATGCTGTTTGCGTGATTTCCATAACTCGTAAAATACAGTTTTTAGTTCACGGTTGCTTTTTATAGAATTTTTCACCGGCTTTTAACAAGTTTTGAAACTTGTTAAAACTCGGATTGAAACTTGATAGAGTGCGATTTATTGATTATGCAACTCTCAATAAAGAAACGACAGTTTTCAATTTACAAAATATGTTTCGACATTCTTATGTCATTTTCAGTTGCAAATGAGCTTTTTAACGGTTGTACATTTGAATTTTATATCAGGGTACGTTACAAAATTACGCGGCGAAACTTGCGTTACAATTTGAACATGAAATACGCGGAAAACAAAAATAGCACGCGCATAACAAGAAATATGAAATAAAAGACAAAAAGCAACAACATAATTAAACGGAAAGAGACAAATCTAGATGCTTCAAATGCTGATTAGGAATGGGGTTTTCCCACTTAATGTGCAATACCTCTTTGATCTTAATTTGGAATTTTTAGGCGGCAGAATTATAGAATTGAGAATTAGGGCCTCTTCATGTAACCGGGCTGTCTCGGTTACCGGGACGAATTCTGTGGCGTGTTCATATGGGAAATTTCAGCTCGGTCGACCGGGATGAATTCAAGAAACGCAACCAAAACGGTAGAACAAATTTTTATTGTTCGCGACAGTCATAGCTTTGTTGGCCGCTATGTTGTGAGAGCGAAGCTATTTTGTTTAAAAAGTTTCGTCCCGGTCACCGGACTCATATGAAGAGGCCCTTAGATCGTGAAACATTCTGTAGCACAAGAGTCGTGACATGCCCTAGATGACTGCAGCTGCCTGTAAACATGTTAAGACTTGTCCAAGAAGAGGTGATCACGAACAAACCGACAAATGTACAAATACGGCTAGTAGTGTCGCCAATGTAGCTGGCATTACAGTCAGCACACGAAAATTTATAAACGGCACGCGACCGTAGACCTTGCGGTACTGATTCTTTCACGCTGAACATGTTTCTAAGTTTAAACGTAGGTAAGGTGGCTCCCATAGTTTTACCATTGCACGCGCGCCGATGACAAAAACTCAAGTTATCTGGGCGCGCTCTCGTCCCCAGAGGCCGCGATCCTTTTGGTCAGTTACGGGGATCGCGACCTCTGGCCTCACCTCTGGCCAGGTCCAACTCCGGAAGTCCGCATTTCACGGACTTCCCGTCACTCTGCGCATGCTCAGAGCCGAGTCCGACAAATGTGATTTGTTCTGGTCTCAATCTATTGTGTTTCCAAAGCCAAAACCGGAATGTCGTTGGACGGGGCCAGAGGTCGCGATCCCCGTAACTGACCAAAAGGATCACGGCCTCTGGGGACGAGATTGAGGAGAACATCAGAGTTTTTCGATTTTTATGACGTCAACTCATGAGCACAAAAGCAAACTGACAGTAAATTTTCTCGCGTTTCCTTCTGTGAATTTTTTTTTAAAATTTGGCGGAGTTGTAACCACATACATTTCCTATAAAATACCTTAGTTTTGTTAAAATCTGTCAGAGCTAATCTAATATATTTAGAAAAATAACAAATTACAGAATAGTGGAAAAACCGTCTGAACAACCTTGACTTTTTACCGATTCAAAATGTTAGACAATATCATTTCCATGATGTGTTAAAGTATCAAAAAAATTCACCGAAGGAAAGTGTAGATATTAGGAGTTTAGGCCAAAATGAGGAATACATCTGCCTGTCATTAGATGAGATGTTGCCATGGTAACAGCCTTAATCCAAAAATTGACAACCAAAAAATAAGCCTTATTTCAACAGTATCCATACTGGTAAATCTCTGCAGGGAAAACTTTAAGAAAAATTAACCAAGTTTCCTTTTCTAACTCGCGCTCTATAGCGAGGGTGTTCGTAAATACTCTAGGGACATTACAACAACGTTTGGGTAGTTGTCTTAACTTATTAGTCTGGGCGTTTTTAGAAAACCAGCCAACATAATAAGGGAGTTTATATTCTTATAGAAGCGCGTAGAAGTTTTCCGGAGTTCAAGTAGATGAGGCGTTGTGCCCGATCAGAGAAGGATTGATTTCTTAGAATAATCTTGTCGATGACCCAAGACGGAAAACAGTTTTCCGTAATAAAGAAACTAAGCTTCTTAACGTCTAGATGAAAACCAATTCAGGAATTGTCGATGTTAACTACTCTGTGTAGTCCCGGGTGTGTAGTAATGTTCTGATTAAACCAGTTTGTAATTCAAAGGGATGAAGCTAAAATAATTAGTAAGAAGAAGGGGAGAAGAAAGGTTGTGTTTTTCCTCTTCAGAACACCTGCCTGATCGCACTTTTTCCCTCTTTAGTCCGACTGGTGGGAAACTCACAATT
The DNA here is from genome assembly GCA_019787425.1 of Platygyra sinensis. Classification (NCBI taxonomy): domain Eukaryota; kingdom Metazoa; phylum Cnidaria; class Anthozoa; order Scleractinia; family Merulinidae; genus Platygyra; species Platygyra sinensis. The sequence goes on along the minus strand of JAHPZR010003609.1, from coordinate 28,727 downwards.
ACGGGACAATCCGCCAGAGTGTGCGGAGTGTAGCAAAGGTCAAAAGCGACGGGTTGTCCGCAATATTGCATTAAACATCCATAGAAAATTTGTACCTGCATAGGGAAACTTTGTGTTCTGGTTTTTTTAGTCAGACTTGTTGAGGAGGTTCCACGATTCCCTACACGTCCATGATTATATCAGTAAAGACTTTTTGGCCTGCCGAACTGCGCCCTGAATTCTCAGAGATTGAAGAGGTATTTCCTCTTTCGCTTCACATTCGCTGTAATTCGCCCCGTTCCATTCCACACCCTGCATCCCACATGTTCCACATGTGGACAGCAGAAATGATACTGATATGCATGTTTTCATTGGACCAAATAAAACGAAACGTTTAACGTGGCAGATGCTGGCAGAATTAACCCTTGGAATTTACCTCAGAAATACATGTATAATCAGAAAACCAACGGCATTTTCTCCGGGCGCGATTGTCGCGCCCGGACGGGGAAGTCGGACAGGCCACGGCGTTGAGAAGAATGGTCAAAGAAAAGTTTCTCATTTCCACGAATTATTTGGATAATAATCTGCAAAATTTCACCTATTAATCGACATAGATTATTTTTGAAGAACCCGAGGATTAACAAACAAACGAATACTTTCCCATTAAAAACCGAAACCCAGCCCAGGTGTCATTGATTTTCCCTCAGTTGCGTGACAGAAAGGAAAGATCGATGGTCATCAACTTAGTTTACACTCAAATCAGTTTTACTGAAATACTATTATACCCTCAAAATAACGTGATATCTGTGATACTTCTTGATGCGATTTGAGGAAACAACCCGCACCGTTAGTCAAGACTCCCGTTCTCATATTTGATCTAAACGAATGATTTTCGATTACTGAAACAAGAAGAAGTACGTGGCTCTTATTCCAGTGATAGGCTTTCCACGAAGAAAACAAAGATCAGTGGGTAAAAAGATTCCTGCATAATTTCGCAACCGCAGACGAAAGGAAAAGGACGAAAGCAAAAACACGCTGAAAACAGGAAACTGAAAAATTTCTTAACGCGGATACTACACAATCCCCGCCCTTTTCATGATCAGTCAGTATTGGTTTACCTTTTTGTTCTAAGTAAAATATCAGATTTTTAGGTATTCTATTGGAGAGAGCGAGAGCAAATCTGACATAAGGAGAAGTTGTTTCCCTGTTGGGAAATATTTTGTTTCTAATCCCCCGTGTCGGAGAAACATCAGTATCTTACGCTATACGACCATAAATTTTCCTAAATTGGTCTTGAATCCCAAGTTTGGGGGAGAATTCTCTCTTTCCGCATTGAGTCACGTTCTCATTCCAAAAACTTTAAAAGAAAAGTAATGTTTTACCACCGCACAAATCCGCACGTGAAAGTCGCCGGCCGGAAGTGTATCGTTTTTGTCTATATCAACCCCTGGGGAGACAGCTGTGTTAGCTAGTCGATTTAAATTTCTACATTGTGAAATCTTGACCTAGAAATGTCCTCAAATCTGAATATTAAAAGTAAGGCAAATTTACATGCTCAAAATTGACTTGAAAGGGAAAAATGTTCAAATTAAAATTTCAAATTTCCTTGTTCCGCACTGGGATTATGACGTCATAGGTTCTATTTCCCCGTGGGTTGAAAAAGCGAAGGCACAAAATTTTGACCATATTTGGTAAGAACTTCTTGTTTTAATATTGTTGTGTGACAGGTATAAAATACGATGGCTACTTGCTGATCGTAATGTTTGCCCTAGAAGCGCGACCAGAACGTAGCTCTTGAAATTTCTTTGTTTTGATACAGTTCAACCTAAACACTACAATGGCTGATGAAGATGTTGCTGCTTTGGTAGTTGACAATGGATCCGGTATGTGCAAGGCCGGTTTTGCTGGAGACGATGCTCCCCGAGCTGTTTTCCCCTCAATCGTTGGCCGTCCTCGTCACCAAGGTGTCATGGTTGGTATGGGCCAGAAAGACTCGTACGTTGGCGATGAGGCCCAAAGCAAGCGAGGTATCTTGACACTGAAATATCCCATCGAACACGGGATCGTAACAAACTGGGATGACATGGAAAAGGTAAGAATATTACATCTGGCCGGCTTTTGATGAGTGTAGTTCCGCGTGATTCGCGTCTTATGGACGGAATTGTGACTTGTTTGCAGATTTGGCACCACACCTTCTACAACGAACTCCGAGTTGCTCCCGAGGAACACCCTGTTCTCCTCACAGAAGCTCCTTTGAACCCCAAAGCAAACAGAGAAAAGATGACCCAGGTATTAACCTTTCTTTTTTATACTGACTTTTGATGAAAACTGCTAGAAAAGAGTTTTGCGCCCCGCCCCCGTTTCTGTACGCTGTCGAAAATTGTAAAGGGCCCAAGTGCCTTTATTATGTGCGCGACCGACCGACTAATTTATTATTCATGTCCTTGCCGTGTGACTGCAAGTAAATTTTAAATTTGAGTGTTAACAAGAGGTTTTTTTTAAAATTGTGTAGTCGCGCTTTAAAATTAACTTGTTTCAGTCTTAGCACTATGTGTGGCACAGGCGGCCTAAGCTCTCGTTGTGAGGAATTATTATGTAAACGTTCTGCTCGAGAAACGTGATATAGTTACCACTGTCATCTACTGTTACATAACGACCGAATTTCATTACGTGAAACGTGGCTCTCGCTTTGCATAGCGTGGGTTTAGCGTGACTTGTAAACTAATCGGATAGTTTTGTTTACGTCAAAGGAAAAAATACCCGGGAAGGTTCACTGACCTTTGAAACGAATACAGTGGAACCTCGATTTAACGAAGTCGCTGGGGACCGGCCAAATTTGTTCGTTAAATCGAGGGTTCGTTATATCGAAAACCTCGATATAACGAATTTGGGGGGAAATGACCAAAATGTTCGTTATATCGAGGTCATAGTTAATAGGGAGCTTTAGATTGGACTACCAGTACGAGATTGAGTACGAGTACGACTTTCGAATTTCAAACCAGTAACATTTTCAGAACCCTCCTTCTACATGTTGGTTTTGGGCAGAGAGAGCAGCTCATAGGATGAAATGGGTATGTGTTATGATAATGTGAAGCCTGAAAACTAGAATTGAAAAGTCGTACTCGTACTTAATCCTGCTTAATCTCGTACTCGTAGTCCAATCTAAAGCTCCCTAATGATTAATTTGTAACACAGATGACTTCTGTGGAAATACTTGAGTGTCAATGTCTATGACGTATAATAAGCCGTAGACTGAAAGGTTGCTGTCTCTTTACCATATGGATTAAAGGATTTGTTGACTGTTGATCTGTTCAGCGTATATCTTCTGTCGCATGTTGACTTTGTAATTCGTTATATTGAGGTAGATCTTGCGTTTGGGCTTCCGGATTATGTTCGTTATATCGAAGAATTCGTTATATCGAGGTTCGTTATATTGAGGTTCTATTCCATACATTTTACTGTAACTTTGGCCGGGACACAGAATATGGTTCGTTATATTGAGGACTTTGTTAAATAGAGGTTCATTAAATCGATGTTCCACTGTATGTTTCGAGATGAAGCACAGTGCAGCCATTTTCTTTCGTTGAATATTTGATTCGCTAACTAGACAAAACTCTCCTGAGGGAAGGTATGAGGAAAAGAGCTGAAAAATGGCCTGTAATTGGCTGACGATGAGATCATCAGCAGAGGTTTAGGTCTGGCTAGGACTGGTGACGACATTGATGACATTTGGCCGAGTGGGAGTTCAGGTCTGGTCACTGAAAAAACGTCAAAAAATATACCGAAGGCAATCCATGAACCACGCCTGCCTAGGGCTGAGTGGCAGTTTGTAAATAACCATTTGTCTGGAATGCTTTTACGTAACTCGCTCTCGACCAGAAAAGTATGTTTTGCTATGTCATGAAACAATCCCTCCCTTGTGAAAGCAATTTGGCAAACAATACTACTTTTTCTGAAGTTTCAATGTTTTCCTTATTTGCCGATGATTTTGTATTTACATGAATTAATTTGCTCAGCTTGTACATTATGAGCCATTTTAGCCAGGCTGCCTCTTGTTTATGGTCCTCAAAATGTGGTACTGTAAAATTCCAAAAATAAGCCCCTCCTTGTACAAGTCCCTCCAAATATCAGCCCCCCCCCCCCCCCAAAGTGGTAATGCAGAAAAGACCTCTGTTAAATCGCCCCTCTAGTTATAAGCCCCCTGGGAGCTTGTACTTGGAAAATTGCCCTCAAATACAAAGTAAAACAAAGCAAAAATGAAACGGTCAATTTACTTCCAACTGCAAGGTTAGCCTAATTGATTTGGAAATGCAAATTTCCCTCCATAGATAAGCCCCTTGAAAAGTGCTTTTTAAAAAATATAAGCCCTGGGGCTTATTTTCAGAATTTTACAGTATCTCAACTTGAGCAATAACCCAGACTTCAATCAGTGTCTACTTTGTAACTGTTGATTAAATTCTTGATTGATTGTTTTTAGATCATGTTTGAAACTTTCAACACCCCAGCCATGTATGTAGCTATCCAGGCTGTGCTGTCCCTGTATGCCTCTGGTCGTACCACTGGTATTGTTCTGGACAGTGGAGATGGTGTGAGCCACACGGTACCCATCTATGAGGGTTATGCCCTGCCTCATGCCATCCTACGTCTTGACTTGGCTGGTAGGGATCTGACTGATTACCTCATGAAGATCCTGACAGAGAGAGGCTACTCCTTCACCACCACTGCTGAGCGGGAAATTGTCCGAGATATCAAGGAAAAGTTGTGCTATGTTGCCCTGGACTTTGAACAGGAGATGTCCACAGCAGCATCAAGCTCCAGCCTTGAGAAAAGCTATGAGCTTCCTGATGGTCAGGTGATCACCATTGGAAATGAGCGTTTCCGTTGCCCAGAGGCCATGTTCCAGCCTGCCTTCCTTGGTATGGAGGCTGCTGGTATCCACGAGACCACATACAACTCGATCATGAAGTGCGATGTTGACATCCGTAAGGATCTCTATGCCAACACTGTCTTATCTGGCGGTTCAACCATGTATCCAGGTATTGCTGACAGAATGCAGAAAGAAATTGCTGCACTTGCCCCACCAACCATGAAGATCAAGATCATTGCTCCACCAGAACGTAAGTACTCTGTATGGATCGGAGGCTCCATCTTGGCTTCCCTGTCCACCTTCCAACAGATGTGGATCTCTAAACAAGAATATGATGAATCTGGCCCTGGCATTGTACATCGCAAGTGCTTCTAAATACAGTTGAAACTTGGAATCGGACAGTTGTGTTGACTTTGCTTGATCAGAAGGGCCGTCGCTCTTCATGATCTGGAAAAAAACTGAAATTACACACACTTGAAAGATGATGTAAATTTTTGTATAGGAGTACTGGTGATCATGTGAATAATTGAAATATGTCAAAGTTTTATAGAGTTTTGAAGGTGTAATTAAAACTCTGTCTATATTGTACAAACTGTTTTTATTCTAACTGGGGGATAAGTTATTTCCTGGGTATGTCGCTACATTTCAAACTTCGGTTATGTCATAAGTCTTGTAATAAAAATATCTGTGGCCATAAATTTACTCTAGCCTGAATTCAGCAGAGTCATAATTATTGAAAACCAAGGTTCAATTCAATGTTGTTTCTCCACCCTGAAAAATTAACTTCTCTATGACGTGAACACAAGCTCATAAAATTTTGAAACTTGAATTTACAACTCTTGTGATACAATGTCTTGTATTCAACAGAGCTTAAACCTGTGGGTTTTCTGTTCTATTTTTTTCCTCATCTGCAATACGCCATTTCTGAGTCCTCTCTTAACTCTGGTTCAAAACGAGTCAAAGTGCAAAACCATTCATATGAAAATTTGTTCCGCCTGCAGGTTCATGCAAATCAAAGTCATTTTCATAAGATTGGTTTTGCACTTATAGACTCGTGTTGAAACAGAGGCACAAGGGAACTCGGAAATGGCCTATAGCTGGCTGAAGAAGAAATCTTCAAAAATTAGATTTCCTCCTGTGTGTGATGTATTATCCAAGTATTTTCGCTCAAGCGAGATTGTTGAATGTTCTAAACTGCCGGTATTGCAAAAAAATATTTGAAGGGTACACAATATCCCGGGCGGGGTACTCCCAGAAAAATTGGGTGGGGGTGTGCGGCCCGCTTTCCAAAACCCTTGCCCTATTTATGACCAAAATCTGCGATATTCCCTACCCTATTTATGACCTGACCAAAAATTCGAAGCCCTATTTATAACCTAACCTTACATGAAAATCCTGTTTCAGACCTGCGTTATAATTGGATCTCTAGTTCAGACCAATGTTTAATTACCGTAAACATAATTGGGAAGGGCTTTTGTTGATTTTCTTTTCGATAATGATGAAAAAGTGGCTTCTAAGTTTAAGAACATACCACTCTTAGGGCTAGAGTACAAAAACCATACCCTATTTATGACCAAAATGGCCGAAATCAGCTAAAATCGATACCCTATTTATGAGCAAAACGGCTGAAAAACCCTACCCTTTAGGGCCGCACATACCTATATAGCCCATATAAGGGAGTACCCCGCCCGGGCACAATATCCACCATTTGCCGCGAAAAATTATGTGCCCGGATATTTATTTCAATTTGTCCTTGGACATTCATGATTATCTGTTTTAAAGCTCGCAGTTTCCCTCGACCTACGCTCACTGAAAATGGTTGGCTTCTCGGAACAGATAATGTCCGTGGACAAATATCCGAGCATATTTTCGCGCCAACCGTGGTAAAGCTTGTTCAAAATGGAGGTTATTATTTATAAATTTTCGCGCCAAATGAAGGTTATTTCCGGTATCACGCAAGCTGAGGCGGTGTCACGCGAAAAAGAATGCATTTAGAAGTGGATGGCTTTAGCCTGCAGAACAGACAGGCGTAATTTTTTGCGTATTTCAGGGGAACAGAGGCGAAAGCGAGGCGAGCGCGAGTTTCGGGATTTTCTAGCGCTCCTCCCCTCGCACGCAACTCGCTCTCCGCGCTCGCCTCGCTTTCGCCTCTGTTCGCCAGAAATGCGCAAAAAATTACGCATGTTCTACAGGCTAGGATGGCTTTCACTCTCGGTCAGCTATACAGCCCTTCAAGCCACAATTTTTCTTCCCATTTTCCGCAACGTCCTGTTAAGAAGGGAAGAGGAAAGGAAAAGGTTTAGAACTGATAGTGAAATCATCCCTTTTTTCGGCTCTGTTTACTCGCAGTCTAGTGAAACAGATTAAGTGGCGCCGTTGTTTGTAAAAACACTTTAGTCATGATTTTTTATTGTAACAACGGCTCCAGTATAACACCCCGATCGGGCAAAGTCAAATATTTTTTTACATTAATTGTCTAATTTCTCAAGTGTTTATTGACTCATTTCTATCACCGCCATAAATAAGAGTACAGACGGATAAAATTTAATTTATGCAAGCTTTCAAGTTCAACTTTGACCTGTGAAACTATCAACTTTTTAACCAATGAGATTTTGTGGACTTTTTTAAGTAGCCAAGTTACGGCGTCTTTTCCCCTCATCTCATTCCCGGCATTTGATTTTTTATTGGCCGCGGTAATCTGGGGCGAGTGCTGACTAACTCTACCCATGATTCGTCTGGAGTCTCTGACAAGCGAAGGCGAGCGAAGTTTCAAAATGGCGACCTCTACTGATATGAAAGGAAATGTTGTTAAAATGGAAGTTGACTACAGTGATACTGTAGATAAGAGAATACCAGAATGCGAGGAATTAGCCGCTGTAAGTAACTTGCGTTTTCATCTGACTTTTTGCTGTTGGGGGTATTCTTTTAAAGTGATTTTGTGCGGCACATTTTGGGCTCTTTGTCGCAGCTATTTTTTTCCGTCGTAACGTATAGTCACATTGTCTCCATTTATTAGCATGGAAAACTCAGTGAAGCTCTGGAGATCCTTCTAGGTCTAGAGAAGCAAACCAGGACGGTAAGCACTATTTCCAAAAAAATATGTGATCATACTAAACCTGAGCTGATCTGACTTTGACATGTTGATTTCACAAATCAAGTCAAAAGCAAGTCAGTGGCATGAGTATTAAGCTTATTTGAAACTCCAAATATCGAAAGAGACACTTAGTTTCTGTATAAAAGAAAGAAAAAAATAATGCACTTATAAGTGCTGGTTTGCTGTTCCTGGTTTACACTTGAACCATGAAAACTCATTCTTTTGCATATTTTTTTGAATGACTGGCAAAAGAATGAAGACTTTTCACACAATGTACAAGATAAGGATTTTTACGAAGTGTAAAAGCATTAAATACATTTGTTAATATGAAGAGCATTCATTCATTGGCAGATCTAGGGGACGGCCCTCCTTATTTAAAAAAAGAAGAAATTACAGAAAGAAGAAAAGCTGGCAGGGCAAGCAAAACAACCCACCCACCCCCCACCCCCTACCCGTAGCTCAAGGCCTGGATCCATCACTGTTTGGAGCAGAATAGGGTCACATTTTTAACCTGAAATCCTCAGAGCTTGCAGTAATCAAGAACATTTTATATCTGACTTAATTTTGCCTGTAAAAAGACAAGCAAACAAATCAAGAAACAAAACAAAAACCAGTCCACCACTTTGAGATAGACTAAAAGGTTGTAGTATTATTATAATTCAGTTGTTTGGAGTAGCATATCATTGGGCAGAAGGCTTCACAGGCTTTGACTGCAAACTGCCATGTGCTATTTAGCATTAATTTGTGTTTTCTTTATATTCTTGGGCTTCAGGCTGCTGATATGCATTCTACAAGCCGTGTCTTGGTTTGTATAGTTCAACTCTGTTTCAAGAACAAGGATTGGAATGCACTAAATGAGCATATAGTCATCTTGACTAAAAGGAGAAGCCAACTGAAACAGGTATTTTAAACAATATTGTTTCTTATTTCATACATGCCTCAAATTAGTTAGACAAGATAGTAATGTTTGAAGGAGCTGTGTCATGGTTTGCACATCTTGAAAAGTTTAACATAAATTTTTTGAGTTTGTCATTTTTAATCTGCATTTATGTTATCCATCTTTAACCTTGCTTTCTCCCTTATGGTTTATTATCATAATTCTTTGGTGCTTTTCTTTCTTAGTAAACTACTATTTTAACTTTTGGTTTGGTTTCTCTTTAGGAGCAGCTAACCATTTGTAATTATTGATTTTAACAGATGATCAGACATTCCCATTTCCTTGTGGCAAGAAAGTCAGCATTCTGAGTGGTTTATTCTTTGATTAATTTCAGGCAGTAACAAAAATGATCCAGGAGGCCTTTGCATATGTAGAACAGACTCCTGACTTGGAGACCAAATTGAAGCTGATAGACACGCTTAGAACAGTCACAGCTGGAAAGGTAAAACTAGCATTGATAATCGATTATGCAGCAAGTTCCATATGCCTTAAAGTTGATGAATTGTTTGTTAGATTAGTAAAGCATCAACACAATGACTGTGTTTCTTTCCAATTTAAAATTATCGATTGATGCTCAATCTTGTCGTGTGTAAAACACTCACACCAGCCTCTCGTTTCCAAATAGAATGTGTGGCAGATTTAGCAATTATTATTGAATGAGGCTGAGTAGGGTATGAAGAATTCTGCAGATCAAGGAGGGTGTTATCCACAGATGCAGAGTTCTTCATATCCTACAAAAGCCAAATTCAAATAATTGCTTAATTATTATTCATTCAAAATATTTTCCCATTCTTAAAGTGCACCTAACACCAAAATTTTTTTTCGCTAAAATAATAAGGCTTATTTTGTGGAGTAATTTGGCGAAAAAATTTTTTGATTTGGTTAAATCCTCGAATTTTTATGCCCCGTCAAAACCGAGTTTCAATGGTTCGCGACCGCGCATGGGGAATCTGGGGAGAGTGTAAGCTGTGACGTCAAATCGAGAACGAACGCTTCGGCTGTCCCAGTCAGGTCTTCTATTTTCTACGAGTGCAGTAGCGATTTCGCCGCACAAGTTTTTCGCTGGGACTCCACAGTCAACAGATTTCTGTTTTTAGTAACAATGTCTTCTACTTCGTCGGATTCCGAAATGAATGTTGACTCAGAAGACTCTGAAATTTATTATATCGCTGAAGACATGAAGTAGGACTTCACTCGACGACGACCAAGCTGATTTATTTGCTAGTCTTTTGCCAAGCACCCAGCCGCCCAGCCTCTGGCCAACTAAGAAAAGACAACCAAATACCAGGAGGTAGAAGCTACTAAAGAATTCGAACGAGCTCTGAAGGACAGACTCGACTGCAAAGATATGTAGAAGTCATAGAGTAATAAGATAATTTGTAGCGCGTGACGCGTGTTTACAATATTTTCGCACCTTCATCCTGTCTATCTCGCATAATATATCTTTGAAATAACATTCAAGTCCATTCACTTTCGTAAGAATTATTTAACTAATGCGTTCATGATGTAGATCAACTGATTATCCGTCTTGACACAGTGTTTGTATTCTTTACGTGCAATGTGGAAATAAATGTAGCGTCGCTTCCCTCCAAACAGTATGAGGCTAATGCTATTGTTGCAGTGAGTTAGAAGGTTGTCGAGACTCAAAGAAGCTAAGAGTGACTTGGAAAGGAATTGAGTTCTGCCAAAATTACCCTCCCGGATTTCTCTTTCAAATTAAGAATTGACCAAGAAAGGAAACTTAAGCATATTAATCAGAGAACATTTGCTCAGAAAAAATTCGCTCACTATTCTCCTGCCTTCTGTCTCTGTCGGCTGCGCTGACTGACTGCTGTTTCTCAGATTAGAATCGACAGAGAAGCGGATTTTACCAAATTCGTCTTGCTTAAGCCATGGACTCGGCAAAATCTCCTCCTCTTCCTAAAAATCGAGGCGCTGAACGAAATCATCTAGTTTGAAATTCATAGAACAGATCAACAAACTCCTAGACGGCTCTCACTGTTAAATGCTTTGCAGGTTTCGCTTTCACGAAATCGACCCATCGCTTCCTACGTGTCTTCGCTTCAAGTCGATCATCTCTAAATAAAATCGGTATGAAATGAAGCGTAATACCTCCTGTAAGTTTGTTGAGTAGCTACATCCCCTTACAATGCTCCTGGCTGGCAATTTTTCGCACTACTTTCTCAGCCTTTCCCACAAAAACAAGTAAATACAGAATCATCGTTGTTCTGGATTTTGACGTCACATCCGGCCCTCGATCCCGATGCCCCGTTAAACTCGGTAAGCGAACCAAAGGATGGCGGCATTTTTGGACGTATGGTTGGTCGTATTAGCGAATCACGAACGCTCTTTTATCGTGGGCATGAAATCAACATGGCGGGCTTCTTGGAAGAGGTGAGTATCAATATTGATCATTTTTACCTACTTGTTTTTAGCTTTGCGACTTCAAACCCACAGGACAAGTTCGAGTTGGCACTGGGCTAGGTGCTGGAAACTTCTTCACTCTATAATTGATTTCTAAGACAAGTTACGACTTGACTTCGGTGCTTCACTGTCGGCCTTTGTTACGCCTCGTGAAATTTGAGTTGATGTTACATTTTGTCGATTTCTCTCCAAACCCAAACTTGTCAGACTTCAAAATTAATATCCATTCCAAAGTCAGTTAATTTCCTAATAGAAAATGATCAGGCGCCCCTAAGCGCCCCTCTGGTTAGTGAATTATACGATGTTGAAGTTGGTGAATTTTTGCCACTATTTGCCTCTCACGCTCTGAAATGTCACGAAGAACCCGCGAAATTGTGCGTGCAGTCCGCGTAATCTCCTGGCTTAAGAAAAGCAAATTTAACTACTTTTCTTCATTTTACCAGGTAAAATCACATAATGAATTATTTCTTGTTCCGAACCAATGGAGTTTTCAATCAAGAATAGTTATAGTTTGTTTTTAAGATGTCGCACCTCTCACCGTTTTCCTGCTATACATCTGTGTACGTGTATTCGTCCAGAGTTTGAGATTTTTTGGCAGTAAATAGGGCAGCACAACCGCCAAACACTAAGGGAAACCTAGTTGTTTTCGTGGTGTTTGGATCCTTAAACTCGCTTTATTTTCCTTGCAGTTGTTAGGTTGCATTGATGCTATTATTTTTATGTCTGTTGCCAGGTAGATTGCTGTATTTTTACAGGTTAACGTTAATTCATGAAAAAGTTGCCTCTTTATGATGAGGGAAAATTAACAACAAATTATCCAGTTGTTCAAGCAATTCATTTATTGTTTCTGTGAATATTTAAAAGTTCTTGTACACATAGGTCAATGTTTCTTTGCAATTCTTCTCAACAGGTATCAGAGTGCACACAATTGATTAAGAAATGATTACCATGGATGTTAATTCATAACCAGTGTTGTAACCAGGAACTGTAGAATGAAGACAGCCCTTATCCATATACTGTCTCTACAATGTAGCTCTGAGTATGCTTGATGAGCTTGCCTTGAGAGGGAAACAGCTTCCAATATCAATTATCTACTTTCATGTTTTGGAAAAATTTGCTCCAAATTATTAGCATATCAGGGTTTTTAATGTAATATTCTATGATGCATTTCTTGACCGCCAGTTTCAGGCTGTAAGATAAAATGTTGATAACATACTTCAATTAAAGATTGGTCTGGATTGTTTTATTTCTGTAATGTGGAGATATTTGTTTGTTGCCATCTGTTTTGCGCATGTGCATGTGTTAAGTACCTACATGTACTGTACCTCATATTGGTACAAGGCCAGGTTTGAAATCAATACTTGTCTGGTTGCCCAGAATTACTGAATGGTGATGGATGTTTTCCTCAAAGTCTAGCCCAAATTGTAAAGGCAATCAAGACCCCACATGAGCACTTAACAATAGTCATCTCAAGTTTTTATTTTCAAACACTGCTAAAATCTCAAAACTATTAATCATTATGGTGACTATTCTTCATTGACTTTATAGCATGAAGCAAAGACAGTGGGAATCCAGTCAACAGTCAGTAATGGTCAAACATTGCATTACAATAGGTTCCTTTCAAAAGGTTATAATTTCTTAGGTAAAACTAGACTCAAAAATCAATTTAGAATCCTGGCCCCAGTTATTCAAAGACTGGATAACACTATCCACAGATAAATTGCTATCCAGTGGATAAGTGTTAACAAACAAACCACGCTATCCACTGGTTAGTGATTTATCCAGTGGATAGCCTTATCCAACCTTTGAACAACTGGGGCCTGAAATACAGGTAAAGTGATGAACCTCATGTTGTCTTTTTTCTCTCTATATATATATATATTTGGCCTTTAATATGAGAATGCTGGTCACTGATTGCAGAGAATTTATCAGCCATTTTTTTTTATTTCATGTTCTGTTCTCTCCAAGGAGAGATTAAGGTTTTTATTTAGAAGAGAAGTGACCACTTTAAAACATTTGTGTAGTATGGCAGCCTAGTCTCAACTTGGTTTCAACATTAAAGACATAATATTTTGAAATCTGGGCTGTTTGACTGCCAGAGGCTGCCCAAGCTTAACTGCATTTAACAAAACATACAATTCTTGTCATACCCCGGTAACCCTCCCCCAAGTTAAATGCCCATTGATTTGGTCACCTTGACTTTTTGTAACTTGCTTGATTGACTTTGCAATTTTTTTGAGTTATGGGGAATATGTCAGTTTACAACAATGTAAAAAATCCAAGGCAAAGGGTATACCTAAAATTGTGCACTACCTCACATCATTATGACATGCATGTACATGGTAAGGTTTCCATGACCAGATTTAGGTACAGTATTGCAAAAGCCTACACACTAGTAACTATGACATCACTGAAAAAAAATTATCTTCAGTTGCAAACAGATCTTTACTAGTAAACTCCTTGCACAGTCCTTAATGTTACTAACTTCTGTTAATAATAACTATATCTCAGGCAATGATACATATGACATGTTGGCACAGTACATAAACAGTGTTTCTTGAGTTCACTGTGAAGTAATAAAGTAGAACATTTGAGCCATAAACGTATAATTAAATGTAAACAACAGACAGCCTGAAGTAAATATGAGCAAATTATTTGCATTCAAGCTTAGGTGACCTCAAATTTTCAGTCGCGACTTATTCAAGGCAATTCGATGAGAAGCGTAAACCTGCATTACTCGGGAAGCACAGGTATTCAAGTGTTGCCATACGTTACAAAGTGGCAGGATATGTAGAGGAAATAGTTGTAAACATCTATCTGCGTTTGTAGGATCTCGATTGATCAGTCGATCGCGCGTGGGCTCATCTTTACTCTGGGACTCGATCAGAAAAAGCCATGATTTGTCGTCTTCATCGATCACGATGTGAACGAAAGGTAATCCAGAGAATTGTGAGGCAGAAGAACGTTCGATGTCCAGCATTTATATCGAAAATATGAGCGAAATTCCGCTTTAAGCGTATCTTCGGTCGCCTGGTCAGAGTTCCGAACGCCTCGAGAGCTCGCGTAAACTGAAGCTCATTGGATTATTTACCCAGGCTGCATTTCGGACCGTGTCCAAACCTCCTCTGCGTCTTGACACAGTGGTTGTATTCTTTACGTGCAATGTGGAAATAAATGTAACGTCGCTTCCCTCCAAACATGAGCTCATGTTATTGTTGCAGTGGGTTAGAAGAAGGTTGTCGAGACTCAAAGAAGAGTGACTTGGAAATGAATTGAGTTCTGCCAAAATTACCCTCCCGGATTTCTCTTTCAAATTAAGAATTGACCAAGGAAGGAAACTTAAGCATATTAAGGCAGAGAACGTTTGCTCAGAAAAAAACAGTTAGCTCACTATTCTCCTGCCTTCTGTCTTTGTCGGCTGCGCTGACTGACTGCTGTTTCTCAGATTAGGTCCAACAGCGGATGCCGATGAATCGATAGAGAAGCGGATTTTACCAAATTCGTCTTGCTTAAGCCATGGACTCAGCAATATCTCCACCTCTTCCTAAAAATCGAGGCGTCGAACGAAATCATCTGGTTTGAAATTCATAGAACAGATCAACTTACTCCTAGACGGCTCTCACTATTGCGTTTCGCTTTCACGAAATCGACCCATCGCTTTCTACGTTTCTTCGCTTCAAGTCGATCATCTCTAAATAAAATCGGTATGACATGAAGCGTAATACCTCCTGTAAGTTTCTTGAGTAGCTACATCCCCCTTACAATGCTCCTGGCTGGCAATTTTTCGAACTACTTTCTCAGCCTTTCACACAAAAACAAGTAAATATGCGAACTACAGAGTCATCGTGTTCTGGATTTGACGTCACATCCGGCCCTCGACCCATGCCCCGTTAAACTCGGTCACGAACCAAAATGGCGGCATTTGGACGTACTTTGACGGGGCATAAAAACTCGAGGATTTAACCAAATCAAAAAAATTTTGCACCACATTACTCCACAAAATAAGCTTTATTATTTTAGAGGAAAACAATTTTTTGTGTTAGGTGCACTTTAACATTTACTCAGTTTTGTTGTCAACATTCATCTCGCGTCCCCTTATAGATGTAAGTAGATTTTTACAAAAAGTCAACTCTAAGAATAACACATATAGCAGAAGGGGTACTGCATATACTTCTGAGCTTATTATGAGCTGGTGACAAGTTACTGCGATAAGATGATGGGAATATTACTGCATAATACTATTTACTCTATGCAGCCTTACCAACTGTCCATTGCAGTTACATGCAGTTAGAAAAGCAAGCAAAGTGGCGGATAGGAGATACAGCAGAAGTGGCATCATGGCCATTATAAACATTCAGGGATAGCTTCAATTCGCACACAAGTATCTGTCGGGTCTGTTAAAGGAATCAGTGAATATCAGAAGATGAAATTATGGCCATAAACAGTATATTACATCTTTATTAGTCTCCTCAAGAAAACAGTTTGAATTGCCATCCGAGATGCAAGTCGGGGAAAACGGTCGACTCAGGAATTTATGCTAGTACTTGGCAAATGTAGGAATGAACTGATAAAGCTTTTCGATCCGCATCAACAGTTTATTTCTCTCCCACAAATCTAGAGACTGATATAGTACGTTTGGCTCATCTTCTAAATCTTCTAAAGTTGGAGTAACAAGTGGACAAAAATCTTGTACCAAGATTATTTACATTGTATTGCAAACTTCTGTGGGGCTCTTTTAATTATCTCCTCAAAACAATTCATTTCTAGCAACACCAAACGTCGAAAACGAATTTTGAACTTCGTATGAAACGCTTAAAAGTTTTGGTGAAATGAAACTGATGATGGAATTTTGCCTGTGTTTCCACAAAATCACTGAACTTTGAAATTTATTTTCTCTCGTTCCCGTGGGAAATAATTTTTCGGTGTTATTTCAGGCAATTATTTATGTATTTAGCTTTAAAAAAAATGTAAAAATGACTGTAAAATATTTAAAATTACTCTGGTACAGATTTTTGTCCACTAAAACCTGAAATTGCTCCATCTTCTATCGGATTTCGTCTTAATGCTTAGAAATTATATTGAATGTATAAAAGACGGAGAGCTCGGCGCGGTGCGCATTTAATATGGCCTAACTAACTGAAACAAGTGCCAATGCTCAAAAGCAAAATCCAAACCTTTAACAACAAAATTTCTATCAAGCAGAAGAAGTGATTGGCAAAAAAAACCAGGTGATATAGACAGTGGTATAATGATTAAAATATTCTGCAACGCATTTAATGATACCATCATCAGTCAATTATAGCGTGCGAAATTTTGTTTTTAACAGTCTTAGGAGTAGACTGGGTATGAAGCATTGGTATTAACGCCGCGATCTTTTCAAGAGGATCGCTGCGATAATAAATTGACTACAATAATGATCGCATTCACAGAGAAATTTACTCACCTCAGTGAAATCGCTCGCGGATACACCTTGATTGTAACTGGTAACGTTGTTCTCGGTCTTACGTCGAGTGAAGATCTCAGTGAAGTGTGAAGATGTGTTTCTGTGTCCTGGTATTTAGTCGTGTGGGTCAGCAATAGGCTAACGTTTGTAAACATTGCGGGACACGAAAATCTCGTCCCCCAGACTTGTTTGGGTGGTGTTTACATTATCACCCTACTTAGCTTGTCATCTATGGGCCCCATATATGTTTTCGTGCGTATAGGTACATTAATCGATTGGTAAGTAAGACTAAGGAATCAATGCTCCAATCATGAATTTTTTGTGATCTTTTATGCCGCGCAATATTACATCAATACCCTCAACTTCCCGCGCCCGTTTGTGATGGCCATAGATAGCTATTAAAAATGCACATGAAGCCATAGCTTTGATCCTTACGTTTCGAATATTTAATAGGTTTGTAGGTTTCGTACATCCGGTGATTTTTATACTTATATATACAAAAAAAAGTTTCGTTCCCTGATTGGTGTGGCTGAATTCGCAACAGTTCGGTATATCGCAGTTTCGTTATATATCCAGTATAAATCCAGCCTCGTTGCGACCAACTAACCGCTTTGTTGCACTCTGATGTCTTAGTAAAACAAACAGTTCAAATCGTTTGTTTTATCCGTTAATAAATTTGAATAAAGCGGCTTAACAGATAGTGATCTATCCAGTTTAATAAGTTGGGAGAACTAGAGCACCTTATTTATCGGCGGTAGGTTTCGTAACATGTATTCAAAGCATAAACCATGATCATGCCCGAAATTTTCGATTATACAAACGCTTTTATAGGTCGCTTTCAAGTGTTCTTGTCAGTTCAATCGCCTACAGCGGCTAGCGAATGTACTTTCCTGAAGCATTTCCTCATTGATCGTCGCCTGCGGTGTCGCTGCTAAACGACTGGCCTTCACAGCAAGGTCCAAAGCAGTGCTAGAGGACGAAAGGACAAACCTAGATGCTTTGCGTACCAATTCGGATCCTTAGTGCCTTCTCGCGTATTTACTGACAATAAACATAAAAACAAAATGGCCGACGATGATGAACATGTGACCCGCACGCGTGACCCTGGCCGAGCTCGCCCCAGGAAGATTAAATAAAATTTCGCAGTTTAAATAAAATAAAACTTTGAAAGTTAGTTCAATAAACAGGATTAAATCAAACTTATGCAATTTAAGGAAATGATTCAATAAAGTTTAAAACACATTTTAAAAGTTTAACTTTCAATGGATTATAAGATGAAATAAAATAATGAAATAAATTTAAACAGAAATTTGTTTTAAATTAAACTTAATTTTTGACATGGAGTTTAAATTTAAAAGCAAATAAGTTTAAATCAAATATAAATCAACAAGGATTAAATATTGTAGGCAAAGCAACCTGAAGTGATAGTACATGACTAATATATTCTCAATTTGCTGGACAGATGGAATTTCCATGAGATGATAGTATGGAAATGGAAAAAGATGCGTATCACGTCGTTTTAGCCATCTGCAGGGGCTACTGCATCTGAAAACGGGAGGTTTCCCTTCCGGCTGGGACAGCAACCGCAGGGGTTAGGACCTGGAACTAATCAGGTTGTGACGTCAAAACAATCACGTAGGCCTACATATCTTTCGTAGATGCTTACTATTTTGAACCGAACTTAAAATGACGCTTGATTGTCTTATTCTTTGTTAATTTCACTCCGTTTTTGTTTCTATTTGTCTGGTTCGTAAAATGGACTTGACTGCTCAAGCTTAGTGACAGACGAGATAACCAATTTAAAACACCGCAACGTAACCGATCACCAAAATATTTCAGATAAATTCGTCTTGGCTAACACCATCCAACACAACGATAATCTTTGGGGATTTGAACATTATCTGTTCATTTCAACTGACCAACATAAGTAAGCCCGGGCACGAAAGCCATTAAAAAGCGCTTTACCCACAGAGAACGGCTGTC